>CAWUFW010009195.1:600000-807922 GCA_963921515.1 Calotriton arnoldi
TAATCTGAGTCACAGTTTCCTCATCATAGTGCTTATGTCAATGAGCAATATGGCCGACAATGACAACTTACTGCGTCATGACCCATAAAGGTGGGGCTGAGTAATATTATGAGGACTGGGAAGAGAAAGACTATGGGGCCGATTCCGATTCGGGCCGGAAATCTCTCCGACCGAGCCGGACCCGGGAGATTTCCGACCGAATCGGACCCGTGCAGCCCGACCGAACGAGTACGATGCGCCCGTATGCCATCGGACTCGAGTCGGTCGGACTCCCATTGAAGTCAATGGGAGCCTGTCGTACAACGCGTATGCGGGCTCCCATTGACTCAATGAGTGCGAGGCGGACAAGGGCGCCCCCTACAGCGTGTACGCGGCGAAGCGACTCGCGCCGTACACGCACAGGTAGGGGGGACCCATGGGTCCCCCCTGTGTGCGACTCGTGCGGCTACGCGTACAGTGGTGTCCGACACGGACCCCCAAAGTACGGCTCCGACTGCTCTTTGGAGCCGGAGTGCGCGGCTCGGTCGGACTGCTCGCGGCGCGCATCGTACTTACCCGGCCGGGGAACGTCTCCATTGCGCGGTGCGAGTCGTGTCCGAGCGAGTCGGTCGGTGCGGTTAGACCCGGGAACGAGTCGGTCGGAGCGGTCGGGACGCCCGGACGAGTCGGTCGGCGATTTCGCATCGTACTCCGCTCGCCCGGACGCGCGTACGAATCGGTCGGGAAATAAGGCTCCGAATCGGATCCGGTTAAGCCGAATCCGATTCGGAGCCCTACCGGCCGAGATCGGAATCGGCCCCTATGACTCAGAGTAATGACGATTACTGATTAGCAATGCATGCATTACCTGCCCCATCCATCTCCCTCGTCCCAGTCCTTACATCAATCAGTGTAACCCCAAGCATAGGCATAGCTTGTAGAATCTGCTAAGCTTACACTTACACAAAGCCGTCTCCACCTGGATGAAGAACAGCTGCCTGAAACTCAACTCAGAGCAAACAGAAGTCCTCACATAGGCTCCACCCCCTCAGCTTGGGATGACTCCTGGTGGCCCCCCGCCCTCGGAAATCCCCCCACCCCGACCGACCGCTCACGAAACCTCGGCATCATACTAGACTCATCGCTCACGATGAACCGCCAGATCAACGCCGTATCCCCGACCTGCTTCAACACCCTCGACATGCTTCTAAAGACGTTCAGATGGATGACACCTGAATCCAGAAAAACTGTCACTTCTGCGCTCATCAGCAGCAGACTGGACCACGGTAATGCTCTCTATGCTGATATCAATAAGAAACTCCTTCACAAACTCCAGAATGTCCAGATTGGCGCAGCCAGACTAATCCTCAACATCCCCCGTCGCAGTAACATCACCCAACACCTCCGCAACCTCCACTGGCTCCCATTTGAAAGAAAAATACCCTTTAAACTACTCACCCACAAATACAAGGACCTTCACAACACCGGCCCCGCTTACCTGAACACCTGTCTCTCCTTCCACGCACCCAAAAGACACCTCCGTCCAGCCGAGCTCTCTCTGGCCACCGTCCCACGTATCTACAAGACCAGAATCGGAGTAAAGTCCTTCTTTTACCTCACCTCCTGCAAGCTCCAGCATTACCCAGTTCAGGAAGGACCTCAAGACCTGACTCTTTGGATGACCCCGGCACTCAAATGAGCCGCCTCCTCTCCCCCCCAGCACCTTGAGACCCTCACGGGTGAATAATTGCACTTTACCAACCCTGATTGATTGATTTATTGATTGACTTATCAACAATTTAGTAAACCCTAAAAAATATAATGATTATATTGCGGGATTGCATTCAATACTGCTGATACAAAAAAAGAAAAAAGCACGTCCCCTATAAGCAAACTATAATGAGATAGAAACGTATGAGGAGAGGCCCAATAAGCTGTTGCACAAATGTCCTTAAGCCAAGCACCCTTAGGGCAGGCCAGGAAGAAGAAATACCTTTGATGGAACGTCTCTGGTTAGAAGATGGAAGAGCAACATTTGCTTTCAAACAAGCAACAGAGACAGTGATTTTAATCTTTCTACTTAAGGTGGAAATGAAAGTGCACTGACAGGGTTGAAAAGAGTGGTCAGGTTCTAATACCACCTTATCATCAAAACTGTAATGAAAGGATCAAAGGAAAGGGGAGCGCCAAATACCCTTATTCTTTGCCCTGATCAATTTGCAGCCAGAAAAAGACATTTAAAGTTACCAATTTGAAAGGCACCACCCTTGCTGGAATACTGGACATGCTCACCAAACGGCAAAACATACCTAAATTTCTCTCCAATCCTCAATAACCAACATTTTAAGCCTGATGTGAACGACTGGGGATTTTGAGACTGCCATTCAGGGGACACACCTGTGCTGGGGAAACTATATCAAAATGGGGAACTCCTGGACTGGGCAACATGCATCCAGACTTTCAATTTACTATGACTAGACAACTTTAGATTTAGCCAATTGATACACTGGACAAATTTAAAAAAATGGTGGTAGTTGAGAAAGAATCTATAGAACAATTGCTCTGTAAAGATTCTCAGTGTAGGGTTTTTCATGCTTGTGTACCACCTTGTGCAATCTGCTACAATCGAGGAAATATAACTGTATCTTAAAATAAATAAGGGATAAATGTAGGAATAAAAATCCAAGAGGGCACCTAGTTGCACATAATGACAAGAGTGGCCAAAGGCTCAATATGTCTAAATATGTCTAAAGTACAAAGCATATACATATAAAATACTTATGCTGGTTAGAGTATGCTCGGGTGAGGGAAAGGGGCTCTTATTATTACATGTGGTCATCCTTCACACAAATGCATTCCTTCTGCAAGGAGATACTGTCTTAAACCCGAAGGATCTCAAAGGTTAAGCTTCCACTTAACCCACTAGTACTACACTGGGGCTCAGGCTAGAATAGCTAGTGCTCACATACAATCTCTATGAATATGGTACATTGCAACGCGATGTATTACAACGCATGCTTTTACAACAAGGTCGTTACAACGCGTTGTTAGTACGCGATGCATTTACATCGCAAGTCATTACAACGACTTGCACTAGGGGGTGCGCTGGACTTAGGAATAGTATTAATTACTATTCCTACTCCAGTTTGCGCAACAGTAGGGAATGTGTTGAAATTCATTTCCAATACCTCAGCGCCCCCTAGTGCAAGTCGTTGTAATGACTTGCGATGTAAATGCATCACGTACTAACAACACGGCCGTTGTAACGACCGCATTGTAATGGTACATCGATGTAATGACAGCACTGTAAACGCTGTTTCCCATCTTTATAGGGGGTTTGTTAGCTATCTCCTATTAGCTGCAAGAGTAGCTATTGCCCATTCATGGAAAAACCCTGCTCCCCCTCAAATATCAATAAGGTTGGCAAATCTTTGGCACATATATGCCACGTGAGAAAGTGCCTCTATTTGTGAGGTCAACCCCATTCTTTGGCTGATTGGTATTGCTAGTTCATGGACTCTGAAAACTGTGACACTGCTGTCCATAACCTAGTGTATGTACTGAGCCCCCCAAAATATGTTCACATTGGCTACAATTCAACTGACATATTTAACTTTACGGTAAGGCCATAGCATATGGTGCAGGTAAATACACCAGTCAATCAATCAAGATTGGTGAAGCGCACTACTCACCCTTGAGGGTATCAAGGCATTGAGAGAGGGGGTGCGAGCAGCTCAATTGGGGTCATTCGAAGAACCAGGTCTTGAGGTACTTTCTGAACTGGTGCAGTGTTGGGCTTCATTGGAGGTTAAGGGGGAGTTCGTTCAAGGTCTTGACTGCAAGGTAGGAGAAGGATCTACCCCCTGCTCTGGTCCTGTAGAAGCAAGGGACGGTGGATAGGGTGAGGTCGGCTGAGTGGAGGTTTCTCTTGGGGGCGTGGAAGATTTGTTCATTGAGGTATTGGGGTCTGGTGTTTTGGAGGGCGTTGTAGGCATGTGTGAGCAGTTTGAAGGTTATTCTTCTTTCGACAGGGAGCCAGTGGAGGTCGCCGAGGTTTTGGGTGATGTGGTCATGTCGTGGGATGTCGAGGATAAGTCTGGCAGCGGTGTTCTGGACGGTCTGGAGCTTGCAGAGGAGCTTTTTGTTGATTCCAACGTAGAGAGCATTTCCGTAGTCCAGTCTACTGGTGATGAGTGCGTGGGTGACGGTTTTCCTGGAGTCGGGGGGATCCACGTGAAAGTCTTGCAAAGTAGGCGGAGGATGTTGAAGCAAGTGGAGGATACAGTGTTGATCTGGAGATCCATGCTGAGTGAAGAGTCAAGTATGATGCCGAGGTTGCGGGTGTGGTCCGTTGGGGTGGGTGGGTTTCCAAGGGCAGGGGGCCACCAAGTTTTGTCCCATGCAGAGGGGGTGGAGCCGAGGATGAGGACTTCTGTTTTCTCCGAGTTGAGCTTCAGGCAGCTGTTGCACATCCAGGTCGCAACGGTTTTCTTCCCTTCTTGGAAATTGCACCTAGTGATGTCGGGTTCCTTGGTGAGGGAGTGGATGAGCTGGGTGTCATCAGCCTAGGAGACGATGTTGAGCCCATTGTTTCTGATGGGAATATTATTCTCTGTCTTTTGTCTGAGAGAAAATATTGTATCCAGTCTAATGCTGTTCCTCAGATGCTGGCGTCATGGAGCCTTGTGGCTAGTGTGGAGCCTACAACATTATGAGATCGTTTCTAGCAAATAGAGAGCAAACTATAGCGATGGGAGGACATAAATCACATCCCTACACGCTGCCATGCGGGGTGCCCCAGGGATCCTCGCTATCCCCAACTCTGTTCAATGTTTACGTTACCCCACTGGCTAAGCTCATCTGCTCTCATGATTTTACCTCTATCTGCTACTCGGATGACATGCAAATAGTGGTGTCTTTATCATCAAAGGCAGATGATGTGGCAATGAAATTTAATACCTGTATGGTCCACATCATCAGATGGATGCAAGACAATTGTTTAAAACTAAACACTGATAAAACTGAGGTACTACTATTTGGAAAAACACCTCTTTCTGGAACAATTCCTGGTGGTAAGAAGTAGCCGTACCTTGTCCATCCCCAGTAAAGAAGGTAAAAAGTCTAGGAGTTGCTCTAGACGATCAGCTATCTTTATCGGACCAGGTAAATCTTTTCATAGCATCCTGCTTCTATACTTTGAAGATCCTCACAAAGTCCTACCTTTTATTCCGATGGATCTACGGAAAACAGTGAATGTAGCCTTGGTGCTATCGAAGATAGATTACTGCAACACCCTCTATCTGGGAGCAAAAAAGATGACCCTACGCAAGCTTCAGTCACTTCAAAATGCAGCAGCACGATTACTGCTTAAAATCCCCAAATTCAGTCTGGTGTCCCAAAGTATTCAGGATTTGCATTGGCTGCCGGTCCAGGTGAGGGTCCAATTTAAGTCCCTGTATATTGTTCACAAGGCCCTCTACAGTGCCGGCCCTGCCTACTTCAACAAATTCATCAGATGGTACGTCCCACAACACAATCTTAGGTCATCAACTGCCTGTCTGCTGGACATCTCTAGGGTGAAGACGGTAAAATGGAGTGGCAGAAGCTTTTTCCATCTGGCCTGCAAACCCTGGAACACTCTGCCTCTTACACTGAGAAGCCAAACCAACAGACAGTTGTTTAGAAAATCACTAAAAACTTGGCTGTTTGTACCTAAGCCTTAAACCTATGCATGTTCCCTGCACTCAACTACAAAGACAGCTTTAGCGCTAAGATGCCTCGGCATACATGTGCTTTATAAAATGTTCATTTCCTTTAATTTCATAGTATGCGGTGGGAGATGGTGTCGAAAGCCACTGATAGGTCCAGGAGGATCAGGGCTGCCGTGTGGCCTTGGTCGAGGAGGGCGCAGATGTCATCCATGGCGGCGATGAGGGCGGTCTCGGTGATGTGGTTGCTGCGGAATCCAGATTCAGAGGTGTCTAGAATGCTGTTGGTTTCTATGAAGTGTGCTAGCTGTGTGTTGACAGCCTTTTCGATGACTTTGGCAGCAAAAGGGAGCAGTGAGATGGGCCTGATGTTTTTGAGATCCGTCGGGTCTGCAGAGGGCTTCTTTAGGAGGGGGTTGACTTTGGCACGTTTCCAGTCATTGTGGAAAGTGGCGGTCTCGAGGGAGCAGTTGATAGTTCGGCGTAGCTCAGGTGCGATGGCAGTGGCGGCCCTGTGGAAGATGTGCAGCAGTCAGGGGTCAGTAGGTGCTCCGGAGTGGATGCTTTTTATCGTCTTTAAGGTGTCTTCTGTGGTGAGAGAGGTCCAGGTTCAGGGGTCTGTTGGATGGCGTCACTGGGGGTGAGAGTTGAGGCAGTGCCATAGTCTTGGTCGTCGAAGTTGTAGTAGACCGACTTGAACTTGAGGTGAAAGAACGAGCTGAGTTTGTTGAAGAGGTCTTGGGAGGGAGGGAAGTCGGTTGTTTGGCTGTTTGGTCTGGTGAATTCTTGTATGATGGTGAAGAGTTCCTTGGAATTTTGGGCGTTGGAGAGGATTCTGTCTTGGATGATGTTTCTCTTTGTTGATTTGTTGAGTTGGTGGTGTGTCGTGATGACTGCTTTGTAGGTGGAGTGTGTTTCCGGGGTTTTGCTGTTTGTCCACGTCTTCTCCAGTCATTGGCAGAAGCGCTTGGATTCTCGGAGGTCCGTGGTAAACCAGTAGGCTTTCTTGTGTCGTCTCATGGTGTTCTGGAGGACGGCGAGAGTGTTGGTGAAGTTGGCGTTCCATTGGTGGAGGTTGCTTTTCGCTGGGGTGGTGTCCGTCATAGTTGGGGGAGGAGAGCAGGTGAGGGCTTAGGTGAGGTGTTCTTCTGAGACTTTGTTCCAGCTTCTCTTAGGGGTGGAGCGTGTGCTTGTGTGTGGGCGGTTTCGTGAAGGAGAAATGGATGCAGTGGTGGTCTGCCCAGAGTAGTTCCGTGGTGTGCTGAAGCGAATGTTGTTTCCTCCGGCGAAGATGGGGTCGAGTGTGTGTCCTGCTGTGTGAGTGGGGGTGGAGACAAGTTGCTTCAGTCCTATGTAGCTGAGGTTCTCCAGGAGGGCGGTGGTGTTGGGATCACTGTGGTTGTCCATGTGGTAGTTCAGGTCTCCGAGAAGTATGTAGTCTGTAGAGACAAGGGCATGGGGTGCGATGTGGTCTGCGATGGTGTTGGTGAAGGGGGTAAGTGGTTGGGAGGTCTGTAGGCGAGTGTTTTGCGGAGTGTCGTTCTGGGGTTGGGCTGGATCGGTGTGTTCCATGAGGGGTGAGGCGTTCTGAGTTGGTGGTTGTAAGTCGGAAGGACCTTTTGTGGATGATGGCGAGGCCTCCTCCTAGGCAGTTGGGGCGGTCTTTCCTCAGGATCTTGTATCCGTAAGGGATGGCAGTTGCGATGTCAGGTGCGGAGCTGGCATTGGTCCAGGTCTCTGTGAGGAAGGTGACGTCGGGCATGTGAGTGTTGAGGAGGTCCCAGATTTCTACAGCGTGTCTGTGCACGGAGCGTACATTGAGGAGGATGCAGATCAGTGGCTTGTGTGCAGTGGCGTCTGGTGAGTTGGGGGTGGCTGCCTGTGTCCAGAGGTGGGTGAAAGTGCGGCGGCAGTGTCAGCAGGAGATTGGGCCCTGTGTTTTGCTTCAGCGTCGAGAGCTGGCAGTTGTTGTTGCGTCCGGGGTTGAGTGCTTGGAGGGTACTGGGGTCGCAGCAGTAGGGGGTTGGGGGACTAGGGTCCTTGGTACTAGTCATAGTCGGGACATGGACGGGTGCCAACGGGCTTGCCTTTAATCTGCCAATGGAGCACCAGTGGTGCGCCCGCTGCACGGCTGCGCAGCGGCAGCTATTAAGTAGGGGTTGGAGGAGGGCGGTCAGCTGGGAGGCAGGAGCGACACGCTGGGGGGGGCACAGGGGCCACTGCTGCAGGGAGTGCAGGAAGAGGGAGCAGGGAGGGAAGAGGTAGAATCAAATGAATGAAAAGGGCAAAGAGTAAAAAAAGAATAAAAAGGCAACAAGACCAAAAGCAGAGAGACAAAAAAGGCAAAGACACAAAACAGGCAAAGAGACAAAACAGACAAATAGACAAAACAGGCAAAGAGACAAAAAAAAGGCAAAGAGGCACAGAACAGAGCGGAATAGCAGAAGAGTAAGGTGCTCTTCCACTAGACCACCAGGGGTGAGGCACAGGCAGGAGCCTGCGGGTGGAGGAGGGCCTTGAACACCTACCTGAAGGGCTCAAGCTGGTGCTAGGGCAGAGTCTTAACGGTGGAGCTGCGCAGGGGAGAGCAGTGACTCCGACCAGGGGTCAGAGGTCTTGCTCTCCTTGCCACGATGCAGCCGCCATTAAGTAGGGATCCGGGGGAGGGCAGTCAGCTGGGGGGTGGGAGCAACACACTGGGGGGGAGGGGCCACAGGGGCCATAGCGGCAGGGAGTGCAGGAAGAGGGAGCAGGGAGGGAAGAGGTAGAATCAAATAAATGAAAAGGGCAAAGAGTAAAAAAAGAATAAAAAGGCAACGAGACCAAAAGCAGAGAGACAAAAAAGGCAAAGACACAAAACAGGCAAAGAGACAAAACAGGCAAAGAGACAAAAAAAGGCAAAGAGGCACAGAATAGAGTGGGATAGCAGAAGAGCAGGGTGCTCTTCCACTAGACCACCAGGGATGAGGCACAGGCAGGAGCCTGCGGGTGGCAGAGGGCCTCGAACACCTACCTGAAGGGCTCAAGGTGGTGCTAGGCCAGAGCCTTAATGGTGGAGCTGCGCGGGGGAGAGCAGTGACTCCGACTAGAGACCATGTCAATTGTAGACTTCCGCCTTTCACTAGAGTGACTAAGGCTGCTATCAAACCTGTCAAAATAACCAAAAATGTTGACAAGGAAGATTTTCATTCTTAAATTTATATATATTTTTTAAAACTCTTTTTATTCGGTATTTGTTGTTTGTTGAGCAAGTCTATTGCCATAATCAGATATAACCACAAATCTCAATTATACAATTACTATACAACTATCAATAACCCAAAATGATACATCAGATGTAACAGTAACTAAGTGTGCACTTCATCTCTGGGATTCGGCCCTCCTCTCCCCATCTCCCAGTCTCCTACCATTCACCACTCCCAGCTAATGCTGTACAATTTGTATCATTAGTCCTCAACCATGTAAACATCTGAACCACCAGAGCATGTGACATAGGCCGTCGTTCCCTACCTCTCATTCTCTATCTGCACCCTGCAGAATCCTCAAGGTTGAGCTACCCCCTACATCTGCATCCGACTGCTGCCTCTGCTTGTCAGAATGTGCAGTACCTTATGAGTGCATCCCCTGCTGACTACCCCCTTCTGTGTCCATCTGTATGATATCCAGTAACGTGGCCCAAAATTCATCTTGCATTTTATCATCCCATCTATTGAGCTTCATGTGCATCTCTTCCGCTAGTGCCCACTTTGGCCCTAATTACGGGTCTGGTAGTCCGAGGACCACCAGACTTCCGGGGGCGCGGTGGTGGGGGTTCAGCCACTGCCGCACCGACGGTCCGACTGCCCCATTACAAGTCGGGTGGTTGGACCACCCTGGTACCGCCGCTGCCACCAGGGAACCGCCATTCTTTGGAGGTGGCAGGGAAGGTCAGGAGGCTGCAAGATGCTTGGGGGACCGCTGCGGTCCCGCCAAGCATATTACGAGTTTACTCTCCGCCGGCGGTGACATGGAGGTTCCTCCTCCATATACATCATGATGGAGAGGAAACAAAGGGGGCCCTACAGGGTCCCCTGTGCCTCCTACGCTTGTGGATGCACACAGGGGGGCATAAGATGTGCCCTCCTGTGTGCATGCACAACAGTTCCTGCACAGCATGGACTTTCGAGTCCATGCCGTACAGGAACCTTGTGAGGCGTTCCCATTGCGGTGCCTTTTTCAAAGGCACCGCCGCTTTTGAAAGAGGCACCACCCTGGGACCACCAGGCCGCCTGCCTGCCTGACCACTTTAAAGTCGTAATCTGGTGGGCGACAGCGAGTCTTGGCGGGGCCGGGGTATGGCAGTGGCATACTGCCCACCCTCACACCGCCGAAACCTGTAATTGAGCCCTCTGTGATAGCTTTATACCTTAGAAAGGTTGAAGGGGACTTTGTGCTCAGCCACACGACAGCTACCCTCCTCCTGGCCAGAACTAGGGCCAACTGTAGGAACTTCCAGTGCATCTTGCCCCCTCATAATCATTTAACAATCCCCAGTAAACACATCTGTGGTGTCATCTCAACTGTCCCTACAGTCACCGCTTGAAGCTGTGTAAACACAGACAACCAATATGCGTGCACTCTGGGACATGTCCATGCCATATGTAGGAAGGACGTTCCCGCTCCTCCTCTTCTTGGGCAATCCGCACCCCTGTCTCTATACATTTGACTAAGTTTAAGGGTTGTGAGTTATATGCGATGAACATAGTGCGCCAGTTTAAATCTAGCATTGAATAAAACCCCTTTCACTAATTCGCAAGCCACACTCTACTCCTTATCAGTCAAGGGCTCAGTCAATTCCTTCCTCCAAGTCCAGCGTGCCGCAGGATTAGTTGTGACCCTGTCCATGTTAAGTGCTCCATAGAGGTGCGACACCAGATGTCTCACCTTCCCAGCCGGCAACATTATGTGTAAGGTTTCCATCTGTTTGGGCATGTGCGGGAAATCCGTACTGATTTCTCTCGCAGTGCTCACTAAATTAGCATACTGCAAGAACTTTCTACCCCCCACTGCGAAGGCCCCCTGAACCTCCCCAAAAGTGAGGAACTTCTACCCCGGATAAAGGTCAACCAGTGTCTCACATTCCCCCTCCCTCCAGCACATCACTGACATGTCTTTCCAAATACGGCTAAAGGGCAATCCCTTCCAAATGATGAGGACCCTAGCAAAGTGCAGCCTTTTCAAGACTCTGGTCACCACTCTCTCCCATACCTCCGTGATCTGTCGTATCAGATAGGGCACATGATTTAGCACCCGTGACCCTTGCATTAGCAGCGCCAATAGCATATGCGTGCCGTAGGTGCTCAGCAATAGCCTTTTCTCATAATTGTCCTCCTCTGCTGCCCAGTGTGTCACATGCTGTGGTTTAGATAAATAATAATAAAGTTCCAAATCTGGGAGGCCCATGCCTCCCTCCAGGAGATCCAGCTTGAGGAGTGGTAATGCCATGCGGCTCCTGTTCCCAGGCCATACCATGGAAGTCATTAGTATGGAAAGAGTTATAAAAAGGCTGCACGGCAGGGTCTACAGTGACTTCTGTATGATATAGAGACACCTGGGGAGGAAAACCATTTTTGCCACTGTGATTCCACCCACCAGAGACAGCGGCAGAGCGTTTTGAAATTGCACCAATTTTGTCAGTCCGCTCACCAACGGATCAATACTTTACTGGTGCTGATTGTCTATCTACTTACCTGTAAAGCAGATTAAAACTATGCGCACAATAATCCTCTTGTTTGTTAAGTATATCCCTGTATTTTGCACAGCTCACAATTCACAACCAGTGGAATGCGGTAACTTAGTGCACAAATTCCAACCCATTATGACAGTAAAGTTGTATTTCTTAACCAATCAGTTTGCCAACCATACCCACAATACCACAGCATGAATAATACACTGTATCCTGCCACTTTATTTGTCACCTCAACTTGCCATTATCCTCCCTGGAAGTCTTATGCTTCACCTGGAATCACTCTATGATTTGATAACTGGGTCATACTGAATATAAATATCACAGCACCTCCTGCGAAGTATTTACCTTGGGGAATTTTCGTTGAATCATTGTTGTATGAAATTTTCTGAATTCTTTTTCATCCCAGTTATAGGTACTATTGACCTGTTACGAATAAGAAGAAGGGTGAGTTACTTACCTGCCCTTACAGAGTGCTTAATTATAGCCATCTCTCACATACATAGGTCCTGAAGAAAGCCTCCTGACCCTTCTGGGCGAGCAAAAGGCTGAAACATATCGACCTTTCACATGGACGAAGAGGTGCTATAGAACAGTAACATTTCTATAAGCGCACGGCCCTATATTTTTTAACCTTGCCTCCTCTCCTACCAAATAAAGTTTCTTTGGGAAGGAATGGGAAGCAATTTTAACTCACTTTTTTCAACTATCACTGATCACTACTGCAATCACCAGTTGGTCTACCTCCAGGTGGAGGAAAGCACATTGTCAAAAAAGACCCAATGATGATGCTTTCACTTTCTAAGAGAACCGGAGAATCAAGATATACCACTTTACCACTCCTGTGGAGTCCCTTACCCCAATATCAAAGACCCCATCTCACTACGAAACCTCACCTCCAAAGGCTCCAGCACCTGAGCAAAAAGGAAAGGGGACAGCGGGCATCCCTGATGTGTACATCTTCTCACCTACCACTCTTCCGAAACCAATCACATCTCTGCACCCTGGCTCAAGGAGCTGTGTACAGTAGCTTCACCCAGCTGCAGAAAGGGGGCCCAAAACCTATCTTCCAGAGTGCCTGCATCAATTAAGTTAATTCAAGCACATCAAATGCTTTGGTGATATCCTCTGACACCAAAACCAGTTCTTCCCTATTCTGTCCCATTGAGTGCATCACGTGTGGAAGCCTCCACAAATTAAGGCCTGTGCTGCAGCCCGGCATAAAGCCACATTGATCTTCATGCACCAGGGATCCCACTGCCCCTCTCAACCATTCTGCCAAGATCTTACATAGCACTTTGGCATCAACATTGAGCATGGTGAGAGGTCTATAGGATGATGGACTCATGGCATCAACACTTGGCTTTGGAACCACATAGATTGTTCCCTGTCTGAAGGTGGTGGTGGTGGGTAGACATCCTCCAGCCTTTGACTGCCAAAACACCTCCAACAATGGTTCTGCCAATTTGTCCACATATGCCTGGAAGAATTTCCCCAGGAAGCCATCTACTCCCGGCGCCATCCCCCTATTCATCTTATCTAGCGCCCCATCAACTCTTCAAGAGAGATGGCAGCATCCAATTCCTCCCTCATCAAGCAAGCAAGACTGGCAAGTCCACCCATTCTAGGTACCTCTCCCCCACATGACATCTAGATCATCTCCCCATATATCTCCAGCAGGTGTTCCCCCAGAGTATCATTAATGACCTTCTGGAACATGGCCAGCGACCCATCCCATTTCCGGAGTGCTACAATCAGTGCCCTGCCCACTTCTCATTTGAGTAGCCAAGCCAGCAGTTTACTGGGTTTATGCCCCTCATAGTGTAGAGGTTGTTGGTATTCCCGTCATGTAAGCCTATCCAGTCTATCCCAGGTGTCTGCCAGTTGTCTCTGAAGAGCCACTATTGCCTCCCCTACTTATCTTGTGTCAGTCTCCCCTCGTTGGGCCTCCATTAACCTCCTCCTGATGTCCCTGAGCTCTCTCTGCTGTTGCCGTTTGATACCACACACCTTTCCCATACATTTGCCTCAAAAACTGCCTTCAACGCCTCCCACTATGTACTTCTACTACCCGTGGTTCCTCCATTACCCGCTAGGTACTCAGTAAGTGCCTTCCCACTGTCTGCCTAAATGGTGCATCCAACAGGGCGTCTACCAGCAATTGCCAGCTTCTCCGACCTGCCTGCAATCCTGCTCCCCCCACTCCAGAAGGAGAGGGGAGTGGTCCAACAAGTATCTGCCCAAGTAAGTTAGATGAGTGTATATTGACCCATATTTTAGAAATTCCCAGGACTTGATCTAACCTGCTGTAGGTGCCATGGATAGCAGAGTGACAGAAGTACTCCTCCTTAGCTGGGTACATTTCGCTCCAGATATCCCTACATTTGAGGTTGTGCATAACCGCAACCACCACCACGGTGGAGAGGTGTGGTGCAGCGGCCAGGGCAGCTGACTTCGGAGCACAGGGGTCACGGTTCGATCCCTTGCTCCGGCGGCAGCTCAGCTCAGCACCCTGTGACTCTGGGCAATAGCTCACTTAATTTCCACAACGGCCCCCAGCGCCTTGAGACCCGTAAGGGTGAGTAGTTCGCGCTTTACAAATACGGATTTAGATTTAGATTTACTGTCTCGCTCATACCAGGTTTGGTGGACACGCAGAGGGGCCGCCTGTCCATATCCCTGTCAGGGATGCAATAAATTCCCTGACCCACAGCACGTGCGCCTCCATATTATCCATCACCAGCACCTGCAGCTGCGGAAAAAACTCACTATCATCCACATTAGGGACCTATTCATTCAGCATAGTTATATCTACACCATCCGAAGTACCCTGAATGAGGACATAATGTCCACTTGGATCAGCTTCCGGGTACAGCAGTTTAAAAGGCACCCACAGGGCCACCCACACAACGACTCCTTGGGCATAGGATAAATATGTGGAAGATATCAATTGGCCTCTCCACTTTCTCCTCAATTTGTCTGCCTCTTCCATCATTTGGTGTGTTTCCTGCAGACAAGCTACACTCACCCCAGTGCTCCTTAAGTAAGAGAGCCTGACTTGATAAATGCACCAGCTGACCCCTAGTCCCTCAAGACTGTCCCCCCTTCAAATCTGGTTCCTCTCCCTCCCTGCATGTATGGAATGTGTGCACTTCCTGAGAACCCTACAACATATCCTGTAACAAAACAAAGACAAAACACCCCAATATGGTATACCCCCTAATCCCCATGCCCTCCACTCACCAGGCAAACACATGAGAACAACAAAAATACAACAATGTGGCTGCCCACCATCCAGTGCCACAAATAGCAGAGGAAAAAACCTAGAGCTCAACTTCACCCAGCTAACTCTTCTAAGCACCCAATGCACAGGCGCGAGTCAGTCCGGTGCTACCATGCACCCAACATGGGACAGAGTCTCACACCAGGTCTCACTCTGGCTGTCCTAATGTGCCCTAAAGAGCCCCCTGTAGAGTTGAATTAGAACCACACAATTCCAGGTCATATCATCAAATAACTATCTCAGTTCACCCCTTAGCTTCTCCGGTGCCTGTACCTTACTGCTGCATGTCGTCCCTCCCCACCCCACAGTTTTCTTATGCACCAGGTCCACAATTAACCACACCCCACATATGTCAGTAACCAGTCTCACTCAGATTGGGTGCCGGCAGTCTCTGGCGGAGTCAGCACAGTGCTCTTACCGCCTCCTCCTTGAGCACGGAGTGAGTCAGTGCAGTTCATCTGCTCTGTTGCCAGCGTACCACCTTCCTGCACAGCACAGTTTCTAGCTGAAGGCAGATCTTGTGATTTACTGTGGCGGAGTTGCCCAGGTCTCCTAAATTGCCTCCCTCACCTTGTTCTCAATGTACATTTTGGCGGTGCTGCACCTTGTCCCATTGTTCAACCCATGCCCAGACATACTCAGGTCTCTCAAAAAAGTTCATTTTCCCCTGTGCAACCACTCGCAGCTTGGCTAAAAACAGCAATATGTATGACAGTCCCATTTTTCTGATCTTTTGCTTTAGTTTCACAAACACCTTTCTCTGGGACTGCACCTTGCAGGTGTAATCCAGGAAGATGGTAATACTATGGTTTTCAAACAAATTTACCCACCTCACAGGCTGCTCTAAGGATACAGTTTCTGTCATGATGATTGAAAATCCTCTCAATCAATGCTCTTGTAGGGGTCTCATCACCAAGGCCTGGTACTCTCTCAACCACAAACATACGTGACAAGCCCTGTGGTCTAAGGGCATGAGCAATCCAATACTCCAAGAAGTCCTCGGCCGACGCCCCCTCTGCTTGTTCGGGGAACTCCACCAGGTGCAGGTTATTGCAGCATGACCTGCCTTCTGCATCCTCAGCCCTATCCTTCAGTTCCTTAATAGTGGCTGTGAGCAGTGCGATCTGTTTTTTAAGGGTGGTGACATCCGTACTCAGGCTGTTAATTGGTTGCACCACGACTGTCACCTTCTCCACAACACTTCAATTGCTATAGTGTCTATCCTCCCATCCAGGGCTGTGCAGGACCCCTGAATTTCCTCCAATAAGGCCAATATTGTAGTTTCCTCCTCTGGGTCTGGCAGCAGGGGCACATTTTGGTGTTTGCTATGTGGCGGTAGGCCCTACGATAGGGAGTACTGAGTTATAGTGTTACTCTGCTGTCCCTTGGCTGCCTTATCTTTCCCCATGATCGGCATTGGGGGTAACAGCTTCCCAGCCATGTGTGGTTTATTTTCTCATCAATTCCCCTTCCTCAGGCTACTGATGCACCCCCAGTGCCTCTGCATCCCCTGCTTTGTTTGGATCCAGGCACAGGTGGATGTACCACTGCCACTTCACAATCACAAGATCACTTTCTCCGTCTATGGACAATCCACAGCCGGGCCCCCTCAGGTGCCCTCTTGCACGAGCTCCTGCCAGACTCCCATAAGGTGCACCAGGCCACATATACAAATTGTAGCCTTCTCTATGCTACTCCGATGCCAACGAGAGTCTCCACCTCTGCTCCAGCACTTAAGGCCCCTAGGGTTTATCTGCCCCAGGAGGAGACCCCTCCAGTTCCCACCGTTCCTGGTCACTCCTGTGGTGAAATGACACAACTCACAATTTCATTGCGGACCCCAGGTAATCCTGGCTCCTGCTCCCGCTGCCCTTCCGGCACCGACTAGTGGCCTTTTCTGACCTTTAAATGCTGTCCCTGAGAGCTTTTGAAGTGATCAAGAGGAACTGTTCATAAACTGTGAAAAGTTGGGACTTGGAAAATATTTGGACTTCCAAGATCACCAGTGCTAGCAAGACCTCATAGTATAGGTGTCCGAATTTGAAGTCACTTCATCAGATCTGTTGTAGGATTTTGAGTTCCATGAAAAAGAAGTACGAAGGTAGAAATCTTGACCGGGCAAAGGCATAAATATATATGCTTGACTCAAGGAATTAAAATTTCTTGAGCCTGGAACTTTTCCAACCAAAATGAACTACTTAAGCGGACCTCCTCAGGCCACTATCCAGCTTCAAGAGGACTTCAGTGTATACAGTCTGCAGCCTCACCCCACTTGAGGATTTGGACTTCCAATTCAGAAAATATCACCCAGATCCACTAAGATTTCATGCAACACAGCACGGCACAGCAAGGGGAAGTTGCTGCTCTGTATTGCATAAAAAGGAGGAAGCAGAACTGATCCATATTTACAAAGATATGATGCAGTCCTACTCGCTCGTGCTTAGTGCCAACATAGGCTCCCATGCATCATGCTTTAAAGGTGCCTGTGTTGTGGTCAGGCTAGTGGTTGCGTAGGAAGCGATACCTGCACAAAAACCATCTTTGAGGCTTTTTCCTCTTTGTTTGTGTGCTGCAAAATGCACCAGCCTCGGGTAGGCACTTCATTTTGGAATGAACCCATGTTTGCAAATCTTTCTAAATATGGGTTTGCATCAGGATACGTGGGTGGATTGCAGAGGGACACCCATACTTCATCCATGTAATGCCTACCTGGCCAACGGTAGGGTTACTTTTTTTTACAAAGCTACACAAATCGGACTATGTTAGGCTTTGCTGCACAGAAAAAGCGAAGCAACCCTGACAAAACACCTTAGTAAATCTGGATCAAAATCATGTGGTAAAATCATTGACCAGGACAAACCCATTTGGTGTATCCAACCTGCACTCCATTGATGTTGGCCTGAGATCATGCTTAGGCTCCAGTCAACCACTAACAGCAACTACTGATTGGAGCTTTACTTTTTCTTGGTGATTTTTACCATACATGGTTAAATGTATATCATTTGCTCCCCTTATTGGATTTTTGTCATTTTTGTGTCATTTTACCCATTCAAATTTTTCTCTATTTTTCCGAATTGGCTGTGGGATTTTTATTGTGTTGTGTTTTGAGTATTTAATTGTTTTGTTACTGCTAAAAAAAACCACATTTTTCTAAGTTAAGCCTGTCTGCTCTGTGCTGCACCTACAAGTGACTGAGCCACGATTTTAATTTTTTAAACTGGAGAGGATGTAGCCTTACGGCTAGAGCAGTTGACCTCGAAGTGGGGGAACTGGGTTCGAGTCTTGGCAACGACGCTCAACATCCTGTGATTCTGGGCAAATCACTTAATCTCCCCGTGCCTAACAAAAATGAATGAGTCCATCTGTAACGAAACTGGTGCTCATGTAAAGTGCTCTGATACCCGATTTCTTGGGTCTAGTTTGCGCTATATAAAACTCTAAAAAAAAAAAAAACTGTGTTTTACCTTGTAAAGTTTGTGGTCTTCAGCAACAATTATGTGAAATCACACATAATAATGCTTAATGCAAATTTGTAATTTTGTGTATATTTATACTTACATCATTTTTTGGCACATTCAACAAAAGCACGTAAGGAACAGCCACTCAAGTTCTTTTGTTCGCGCACATTTTCGATACATTTTTACAATAAATGGCCCGGTTCTCAATACATTTTTACAGTGAATGGAATGTAAATATGCAAAGTGGCATGAAAGTGTATTTTTGGAAATTTTGCATAAGAAGAGCAACTCTTATATTCCCTAAATTACACAAATTATGCCAGTGTTAATTACATTTCACCCAGGCCTGATCTTAGTCCTTGTGGTGGATTCTTGTCCACCCCAGTTAATAACTTCACTTTCTTACAGTTGTTAAGCTGCCAAATGTGAGGCCTGTCTCATATTGATTTCTCATGACTCAATTGTTCCTTGCCCTGTAACAAATGGAAAATAAAGTGTTTTAAAAAATAAGAGAGGGTACACTACTGGTCTCCTAAAAAATAAATCTTGAAGAGAGGAGAGGCCAGAGAGTCAAAGGGCGAAATACCGTCACCTCTAGTGAATCCTCACAAAGAAACTCCAAGATTTTACTAAACTCAAAATACGGGACAAGAACTCATTTTGAGGCACCAAGACTTAAAGATTTTCAAGAGGCTGACATATAACTTTAAAGTACTCTCAATCAACCAATCAATCAAACATGACTTAAAAAGTGTGACTAATCACCTGTGAGGGTATCCAGGTGCTGAAAACCATTCTGCTAAGGCAGGGTTAAGTTGAACAGCCACGTCTTGAGTCCTTTCCTGAATTCCCAGCAGAGAAGATTAGATCCGGAGGTGAAGGGGGAGGTCGTTCCAGTACTTCGCAGTGGGTAGGAGAAGGAGTGTCCTCCACTATTGCTTTGGCAGATGTCGGGGGTGTGAGTGAGGAAGATTAAGGCGGAGTGCAGGTATCTGGATGGTTGGTGGAAGTTCAGGTGGTGGTTGATGTATGCTAGTCCTAGGTTGTGTAGGGCTCTGTAGGTGCAGATCAACGGATTGAGATCTCTTATGAAAAGGGAGCCAGTGGAGATTCTTGACGTGGGGGGGTGATGTGCATTCACTTAGGGAGGTTGAGGATGAGTCTGGCAACTGAATTCTGTATGGTCTGATGTCTCTTCAGGAGGTGGGAGGTGATTCCTACATAGAGTGCGTTGACGTAGTCCAGACGACGGCTGGTGACCAGAGCTTGAGTGATGGTACATCTGGCATTGACAGGGAACCATTTGAATATCTTACGGAGCATGTGAAAAGTTAGAAAGCAGGCGGGGAGACTGCATTGACCTGGATTTTCATGGTGAACTTGCTGTCCAGAAAGATACCAAGATTGTGGGCATGGTGTGGGAGTGGGTGAGGGTTCTAGTTCAGAAGGCCTCCAGGAGTTGTTCCACGGGGAGGTGTTGTTCCTTAAGATCATCACTTCCACTTTGTCTGTGTTAAGTTTTAGGAAGTTGTCTTTTATCCAGTTGGCGACATTTGTCATGCAGCTGTGGAAGTTGCCTATCATGGTGGAGGGGTCTTCTGATAGCGAGAGGATGTAATTTGGCATAGGATATGATTTTTAGCCCATGGGTTCTGACGATGTTGGCCAAGCGGGTCATGTAGGTGCTGAACAGTGTAGGGCTGAGGGACGAGCCTTGAGGGACTCCACAGATGATGTTCTTAGATGAAAGGTGGTAGGTGAATTCTCTGGGTTCTTCTGGTAAGGAAGGATGCGATCCATTTGAGGGCATCTCTTTGGATTCCAGTATGGTGAGGTCTCTTGATAAGGGTGTGGTGGGACACGGTGTCAAACGCTGCTGAGGGTCGAGGAGGATCAGGGCAGCCATTTCCCCCCGGTCAAGGAGGGTTCCGATGTTGTCGGTGGCAATGATTAGGGAGGTTTTGGTGCTGTGGTAGGTGCGGGATCCAGATTGGGAGGTGTCCAGAAGATTGTTGTTCTCTAGGTGTTCAGTGAGTTGGCGGTTGATGGACTTTTCAAGTACTTTGGAAGAAAAGGGGAGCAGAGAGATGGGATGGTAGTTCTTGAGTTCGCTGGAGTTGGTGGTGATGTCGTTTGTATACTGGAATAGTTTAATGAAATTATTTTAATGGATTGGCCACCCCTAATTAACAATGCAAGGCTTCTAGCCTCTGTCTTTCAAATTTCCAAACCCCCAGGCATATACGAGCCTCCTCTGATACAAGAGGGAATCTCAGGAGTGAAGGACAGATAGGAAATATCCCGGGCGGTTGTACTGCCCACTGAGGGAATCATGGCCTGAGACACTATGGTGCAGCTATCAAAAGGGCATTTACCTCCTCATTTCTGATTTTGCCAAGAACCCTGCTCAGCAATTAAAAGAAGGGGGAATAGAGTACCACTTTGGGCTATTGTTCTCTCATTGCATCTCCTGCCCAAGAATTTAGGACAAGCCGGCAGAGAGCAGGAATGTTTCAGCAGAGAGTTCTTCTGCCGCAAAAACAGATCTAGTCATGATGAGTTGAATTTTCTTTCACTTTTCTGAGACAGAAGAGGGCAAAGTTTCATGGTTAATGAGGACGGGAAAACACATCTCAATTTGTCCACAAGAACATTCTTCATACCTGGGAGATATATTGCCACTAGAGAAAGAAGATGGTTCCCTGATCAGGGCCCTAACAATTCTGCCAGATAGCTAGACTAGGAACCATGGAACTGCCCAAGTGATTTACCTACGACCTTATGACATGATTGCTTGTGAGGATCTGCATGCATGATTCTTCAGAAGAGGCACAAAGGAGAACAAAGACTTGTAAAGAACACCTAGTTCTTTCTAATTCGAAGACGTCTCCTGTTACTAGATTGACCAGCGACTTTGGACTGACTGATCTCGATCGTGGATCCCCATCTGCTGATACTAGCATCTGTGGTTGAAACTAGGGGAAGCAAGGAGGCAAAGCAATACCCCTGGCCAGATGAGAATGATTCAGCCAATTATTGCAGCTTTATTGACAAAGTTTGAGTAATAGGCACCAGCTTGTTGTAGCCCATCTACTTCAGATCGCAGCTCACCTCCTCCAACGACTACAGACCATACAGAATGCTGCAACCAGACTCATCCTGGATGTCCCTCAATCAACCCACATCACCCCCTACCTTAGGGAAGTCCACTGGTTTCCTGTGCAGAAAGGATGTCAGTTTAAGCTCCTGACCCATGCATACAAGGCCCTACAAAACTGCAGACCTGCTTACTTGAACCACCGCCTAAACTTCTATCCGACCACCAGACACCTCTGCTTTGCGTACCTTTCTCTAACCATCACCCCCACTGCATCCGACATAGCAGATGCGGAGGCTGCTCCTTCTTCTACCTAGCATCGAACACATGGAACGAGCTACCCTTTCATCTACAGAACTCCCCATCGCTTCAAAAGTTCCTAAATTCCCTGAAGACCTGGCTATTTGGCTAATCAACTAGACCATGCCTGTGCCTGGATACCCTCACTGGGACAAGTAGCACACTACAAATCTACTGATTGGTTGATTGATAAACATAAATGAGACAGTTGATGGTTCTAGAAGATAAAGGTGGAGGCATGCCCAAGAGCCCAAGAAATAGGGCAGCAGCCATGTCCTCCTGGACCCCTCAGCCACTGTCCTGACAGGGCATTCTGTCTCAGGAAAGAGTCTTGAGGTGTGACGTAAGTTTCTCTTGTCTTACCTGGGGATGGAAAACATAACTCAGATCCATTCTGAATAAGGCTCCTATAAAGATTAATCTCTGCGCTCAGAACAGGTGAGATTTTGTTTTGTAAAAAGGAATCTGTGTTTCTCCAGAATCACATGGACCAACTGAACTGCTTCCATTCTCTTAGAAAAAGAAGAAGCACAGATCAATAAATCCTCCAAGTAAGGGAAAACTGTTAATCCTTGAGCATGTAAAGTACCCACCAGTTGTGCAAGAGCTTTTGTGAACACTTCTGAGGCAGATGCAAGACCAAATGGAGGCACGCTGAATTGAATATGCAGTCTCAGATCAAAGAACCTTAGATACTTTTGAGAATCCTTGTGGATAGGAATGTGTAACTAAGCGTCTAGATACTCTATTGACATAAGAAATATTCTTGCAGTCAATAAGAGAATAATGCTATGGAGACAGATCATTTTGAATCTTTGATAGGGAATGTATGAATTCAATTCCTCAAATAGAGAACTGGACAGAAGTACCCCGAAGACCATTGCACCAGAAAGAGTTAGGACTAACATCACGACCCTCTCTTTTTGTCCAGAACCTGAACTATTGTTCCCTTGTTTAACAAATGTTGGATGGCCAAATGTTGAAAACCTACCTATTACAATCATTAGGCATTCATAGTACAGTAGCAGAGGTTTATAAAAGCACTGGGAGGCCCGTTGGGCAACCATGCGTTATATAAATCCCAAAGAATGAATCCCCTTCTTCAATCATTGATGATAAGTTGGGAATTGAGGAGTTAGCGTACTGATAAAACAATCTTCCAGCAGACTTACAAAGTGTATGTGGTAACTTTTCACCACATTTTATAGAACCCAAGTGTCTAACACTGAAGTTTGCCAGATGTAGAAAAGAAGCATTCCACCTGCTCCCTCTCGGCATAGTCATGACTTGGAACTGGCTAGTGGAATTAGTTGGGAGATGATACTTAGATAAAGATTTCAAAGCCATGTGATCATCATAGAGCCTTATCTAAATCTTCTGCCACAATTTTCTCAAACATCTAACCCTCAGGTCCCACCATTTCCACATTGGGGTTACATTTAGACCAGGGTTTCGCCTCCTAATCTGTTCTCTTTCATAAAGACACCAGGGGGATTTCTTTGAAAACATTTATTTAGTCTGATTTAACGAAAAATGCAAAATATGTCTTTGTAGAGCTTTACATTGTTAACTGTACAAATGATAATCCTGTTTTGAGAGAAGATTCTTCAGCCTCGCAAAGAGGTCTGTTGGAAAGATTGAATATAGGAATCGTATTGTACTTTACTATGTATAATACCATTGTTTCCTTGTCTGAATGTGTTCTTCAGGATGGTCCTGTCCCCTGGGCCAATCCCTCACTTGACTCTGTCTTCTTCTCCTTCTTTGATAGGTATAACGGAAGTCTGAAAAAGGAATTTGTCCCATTGTAGAACTCCCTGCCAATGCTCTACGATACAGCTGTTGGTCCTGATGAAAGTGGAAGAAAAACATATGTTGACGCTTTTAACTGCCTACTGTTGTTGGCCATACAAGAAGTAAAGATTCCGGACTCCCTCCTTGACTTTTGAACTGCTTCTTAGCAGAGATTCCCTCTCTCACCACAAAGCAGCTTTCACTGCTTTCTTAACCGAAGACTGGAGCAGCTCCATAGCTGATTAGATAGACTAGTCAATGCTCCTCGAATTTTGAGAGCTTCATCTACAAATCAATCAGAGTGCAAATGCCTTCTTTATGTGGCACATTTTCATTGGTTCATGCTAATAAGGAAAGCTACTCTATTTACTATTGTGTTGAGGCAGATTTGTTTAAGTAAAAAGGGAGTGCTTCCTGCTTTCCTGTTTCTAAGGCAACCCATCTTCGCACTTGGGTGTAAACATAACGGGACCAGTATCATGTTGGCATCAGGCCCAGTATCCTAAACCTTTCAAACGCTTTGTCATTTGTCCTGCACGGCACCCCTAATCCCTCAGCAGAAGGAGCACTGTCAGGTGAAATATGAACCGCTGCATATGATATGGTTTATTAAACAAAAGGGCATGATTAGAAAAAGTCACTCACACAGGCTTAAATCCTCATATATTATAGAAGAGGCTGCTGGCTCAGACCCTCAAATTAAACAAACATTTTGTAAGTGTAGGTCACTAGAGGAGACGTTCCCTTTATATACAATAAAACACCCTTACTAGAGTGGTGACTACACATCATATCTGGCTGAAAAAGAAGAGGAAGTAATGTTATTCAGCCCCACCTTTATGGGTCATGACACTGAAAAATGGTATTGTGGCCATATTGGTAGAGCCTGGTTCATGTTATTTTACTCATATAGATGAAATCTGCACCCTGACTATGTCAGAGCTTAATGACACGGGACCATGTAAGAAATTGGATTATTGGTTGAAGGTGGTGAGAACCCTAATAATCACAATCCTTGTCAGTGTGAACCACAAAAGTCCCTAAATAATCTGTGCTTTGCCCTCTGGTATCTTGGCACACAAGGAGTCAAGCTTAAGTTAGAGGCAATGTGTGAAGTATTTATGCAGTACTTAAACAGCAATAAAGTGCAATCACAACACTAGAAAAATCCCAGATCTGAAACATAAGCAAAATTTACAAAATAAAATGCCACCAAAATGACGAAAATCCATTCATTAGAATCGGAGGTATGTGTTTTTAAAGTCTGAAGTAAAAATAGCGTCAAAAGGCGTGAAGCTCCAACTGTGAATATTTATCCGTGCCAGCCCTGTATCTGATCATAATGGAGCACGGGCCGGACACAAGACAAGCTTTGCCATGCTGTAAGTTTTTCCTTCTGGCTTTGATGTGAGGACAGAGCAGTTGAATCTGGTGAGGCTTTCAGTCGGGAGCTGCCTGGCTCTGTGGGACTATCTGTCACTCTGCACCTGATCTGTTGAAGCCTTCAGTGAGGAGCTGCATGGTGTGGCTCTGCAGGGCTCTGCACCATTCTGTGTCCCTCTTCATTGGATTGGTTGAGATTTCCAGTCTGGAGCTGCGCAACTCAGATTTGCCTGGCTCTGCATCACTCAGCACTGGATTCGGTGATGCCTTTGATGGAGCAGGGGAAAACAAAATATTTTTGTACCCCTTGGGAATTAATGATCTCATAACGATTAATGATACTAACCGTTTGAAACGCATGAACTAACCAACAAAATACACCCTTTATTAAACAGTACACGTGGGCAACATGCTGAATTGTGCAAAATCTAATTTACTTACAAATGTGAAGCAAAATAAAATTAATATTGTGATTTGCGTAGTAAATAGAGTGAATTGCATGATTTATGTTGCGTAGTAAAATTGCACTGTGGCAAAGAATGCAGATGGTAAGTAAAATGGCTTTAAATGTCGCTTCTGCTAGGTAATATCTAACACGGGTCTTTAGAATGGCAAGTGGTAAACAGAAAGGCTTATTTTCTATGTTTTAATTTTCGTTGTGTTTGTTTTATATTAGTTTCGTTCAGGCCTGCTAGGCCATGCTTCTAAAATGGCCGCTGGAAAGGACGAGATGACGTGCGCTGAATAAAATGGCCCCCGCGCAAGTGCAGTGTGAAAGCTCAAGTAACGTGTATGCGGCCTGTGCTCGGAGTGAGAGATGTCAAGGCCAATCTGACCTGCAACGAGGAGCGTGCCAAGTGTTCAGCATATATGCCTGGGAACGGATGGGAAAGTCAAGCGACAGGGGATGAACTAATGTGTGACCATCGGAGTTTGTTGCAAAATGGATTAACAAATTGGACTACTTTTGGATACCGAGAAAATGAGACTTAATGTGTACGCTATTGTCCCCAAACCGGCTCGAACAAGGAGGGCGATGAGGTGACCATCACCACCCCTCCAATGAACCAATTAGCGTTATACTTGCCCCTAAAGATTGCAACTTTTAAGTGTAGAGAGCCAGAAAATAGGGTATAAGAGAGTCTGCTCTTACGTTGTGAATAATACCTTGCTTTTTCATTTTTCCACTTTGATGCTGCGAGAGACTCTGTCATTTTGGACTTTGAACTTTGACTGGGAAGGAACGAGACCGTTGCAGGAATTTACCCGGGAGGTGATTGCGTCCGAGGAAGAGGTTAGCGGGACAGTCAGTTAGTTTGGGAGTCCATCCTGTGATCTGCGGTTCATTCTTCTTTCCTAATGAACCATTCCTGTCCTCGCCCTAAGGCAGAGAGTAATGAATATTTCTCATCCTTGATTTAATCTTTACTTAAATGCTTACTGATATAATAAATGTTTTTGCCAAATAATGAGTTTTACTTTTGCTTAAAGAATTTCGATAAAATTATATGCTAACTCTAAATGAGTCTGTGGTTCTTTAAAATAAAATTGTGATTTATAAATGTCAAAGGTTTTAATTGTGATTGAGCTGGTCTTAATCACCATCAACTAATTCTACTAGTTGGTCCATCAACCGAATAGCGGAGTGCCTTGATGTTTAGAACTGACAGTATCCGAAGTTTATGTACATAATTTATAGGGTATAATTCTGTCGTTTTTAATAAGGTATCCAGCTTGTCCAACAACTCATTTTTCCTTAGCTTTTGATCCAGAATAATTGAATGAATGTATGTATGCGGTGTCATGGGCCCCACTGACATGAGTACTAATTGATCAAAGTGTGTAGGTATTTTTTCTGGATTAGGGTCTTAAGGAAAAATCTATATTAGCCGCGCTGGATCAGATTTCTTGGTAGCAGAGTTATGGTTTCTATAGATTAGTTTGGTGATTATTGATTATTGATTTATTCATGTCTAACACTCTATGTTGAGTTTGTATTACGTTATGGGTAAGTCGAAACTTTGAAGCTTCCGGGAAGTAGGAAGTGGACACCTGTGGCAAGAGAAGTCACACGGAATTGTGCATTGTCTGATTTCAAATTGGTGATAACACAGGACTGTGTAATGTTAGGGAAATTTCACGTATGAATTGTATTTGAGTGAAATAGCAACAGGTTTTCTTGTGAAACTTTGGCCTTAATTCTCAGGAGCAGTGTAGTCTCCACATGTGTTTTATCCCCAAAGAAACGGGTTTACTTCTTGCTTGAAAGAAGGGTAAGGTAGAGATAAGTGCTACACTTATCAAACGAAACAGTATTCTTGTAAGTTAGAATAAACTATCTCTTTTGTTTAGAGAAACAGACAATGGAAATGTGTTTTACGTTGTAACTAATCGATTTTTTTGAAAAGAAAAGTTAGAAAAAAGTGCCGATAATTTTTGTAAAGGAGGGGTCAGTAGAAACAGGAGTAGAGCTGATGTCAACAAAAACCGCGCTGGTATTAGCCAGTTGTGGAAGAACGAAGAGCTTCCTGATTGGTGCGTTAGTGTGAGACGCGCTGGGATAGGTTAGTGTGAGAGTGACGTAAAAGCTTTCTGATTGGTGCGTTGGTGTGAGACGTGCTGGGATAGGTCCAAATAACCGAGCAGTAGAAAGAACAGAGTGGTGAAGAATTGCGTACATTTGTTTTGGGAAAAAGAACAGTGAAATGGCTTATTATAATGAATATGATAGAGAGAAACCGTCATGGTTTGCGAAGCTTAAAAATCTTTTTAAGAAAGACAAGAAGGTTGTGACTAGGGAAGGAGAAGTACTTACTCCGTCGAAATCGCCAGCATCTTATATGATGTTGAAATATGGCTATCATACTTGCATTTGGTTAGAAAATTGGGCGAAGTATACCAAAGATGATGGAGTGTTAGCATTTCCAGAAAATGGTTCATTTAGCACAGCAGTACTTCGAAATTTGAGAGAAAAGATGATGAGACTTGAACCGAGACCTAGACCGACACAGTTCGAAGCCTTAGGTGAATGGGAAGATGAGATGTATGAAAGGGAAAGACACAGAGGTGCAAAGAATTATAGTTTAGTTCATGGAAGACTATGGGGTTTGAATCATGAAGATAAGATGAGATGATGGCGGTATGCTAACATGACGGATGGCATGTTTCCTGTCAGAACAGTTGAGGATTTTACAGGGAAAAAGTGTACGGAGAAAAAGAAGCATGCAGTAGCAGAGAGATATGGGTATGGAGTTAGCGACACAGAGGATGAGTTGCTGGAGGACATTTTAAATAAAAGACCTCCCCCATATCAACAGGATTCTGTGGTGGTGACACCAAATGCACCGTCAATGGAAACTGTAGTAAACCAAAGCCCTGAACGATTGTCTGAGATAAATAATCCATTAAATAAACTAGAAGCACCACAGACTGTGAAAAATGATAATGGTAATACAGCTGAATTAGCCAGAACCACAAGAGAATTGACTGAAAAGATAAGAGAACTGACAAAGAATATGGAAGCTGTGACTGTGCCAGTAACTATAGGGCCAGTAATCCCAGTATTTGAAAATCAAAAGATAGGTGAACACTCCTTAACAATTCCATTAAATTCCAGTATGCAAAAAGTAAGAGAAGGAATAATTCCAGAAAATAGAGAGAAAGAAGATTCTGTTGGTCCATTTAGGTCAAGTCCACCTGTAAATTTGACAATTAATGAGAGTCCGATAAATAGGATTCCTATGGGAACTGAGTCAGGAATTGAAACTCCGGAGAGAAGTGTAAATTGGGCAGAAGTAAACAAGACCCCTGTGGGTCCGACTGCAGAGGAATTAAATGATTGGGTGAAGAGCTTGCAGAAAAAGGATACTGAACCACAACCTTTGGATGTGGTCAGATTAAAGATAGATATGGAGGAATTGATTCTAGGGACTATTGGTACCGATCGATTGAAGTCATATCAAGATGATGAATTAATGTTTATGTGTAAAAGCATCACTTGGAGAGCTAGGAACTTGCATGAAAAAATTGGAAGAAACAGCGAACGAACTAGGAGTAGAGTTTGCAAAAATCAGGGGATTGCAGAAACCGTACAGGGTAGATTTTAGTGAAAAGGACATAGAAAATCTGAACACTTCAGGACGACTAACACAGATAAAAGAACTGATTGTGTTACTGAGAAAATGGGGAGATGTAGACAAATGGAGAAGTAGGTGGATAATGAGAAAGGAGGGAACGACTGATAAAGCATCATTGGCTTTTCCAGTAAAAGAGAAAGAACCAACGGTGATGGAATGTCCAATGAGAGACACTCCAGGAGGAAGTTATGTACATGTCCCATGGACCAGACAAGATATATTGTCATTTACTAATGATTTTCCAAGATTGAGAGAGAACCCTGTAGAATGGTATAGGCAGGTAGAAAGGTTTGTAAAAGTTTCAAAGGTATTGTGGGAAGATTTGGATGGACTGTTTGAGATTGTTGTTCCTGCAGATTTATGGACAGAGTGTAAAATTACAATTGATTGGCCGAAGGAAGAATATCCTAGAGATGCAAAAACAGGAGCCCCAGGTTCAGAAGTAATGAGAAAATATGAACAGGCAATCACATTCCTGAAAAATAAGATTCCACCAAAAGAAATGGACTGGGTAAAAATTGATAGAACAACTAAGGAGAGTAAGGAATCTATATATGCCTATTACGAGAGATTGCTATTGGTTTTCAAGCAGTATAGTGGATACGAGAATTTGAGTGAAAAGGACATGAGTCATTTTGTGTATAGATTTGTATATGGTCTGAGACCTGAGATAAGTGAAATGATTAAGCAGCATCTGTTGTGTTGGCAGAATAGCACAGTAGATGAGGTACTACGGTATGCAAAATATTGCAGTGATGATATTGAGTGTAGACAGCGTAAACTCAGGGAAAAAGCAATGTGGGCACAAGTAAAGGTTGCAGAAAAGCAAGAAGCTCAGATGGATAATCAGTCTAATGACGCAGGACAGACCAAGTCCACACCGAATATTGGTATGGGAAAGGGTCAGATGAGTATAGAAGAAGCTAAAAAGAAATGGCCATGTCATAATTGTGGAAAATTAGGGCACTGGAGAAACGAGTGTAAATTTCCTCCGAAAGTTAACATCGAAAATCAATCATTGAATCCACTGGTGCAGAATGAGGTGAGTTATCAACAGCTGCAACAACTGCAGGTAGTTACTCAGCAGAGTCAGGTGCCGCAACCACCTCTTCCAAAGAGTGTAAATCCTCAAAGATACAGTACAGAAGCAGGATTCTATGGAGGAGAGCAGGTAACAAAATTGCCGCGCGCAGCTGCAGTTTCGCAGCATTGGTTACGGCAGGATGGAGATGAATCACATGAAAGTTTATGACGGTGCCTAGGAGAGGAAGAAGAGTGCGTGCTTGGCGCAACTGTAGAGATAGATCAGTCAGGTCCATTTGTGGATGGAAAAGTGAATGGTGTAAATGTTACATTCCTTGTGGACACTGGTGCTACCCGTTCTACTGTTAGATCAGTGGAAATTCCAAACCTTCCTCTCTCAGGAGAATACATCCAAGTTGTAGGTGTTTCAAACAGGCAGATTAAAACCCCTCTTACAAAACCAATAGAGGTGGAAATTGGACCATTCAAAGAGATGCATCGCTTTGTGGTGTGTGATTGTAGTCCTGTAAATTTATTAGGACGCGATCTGCTTTGCAAAATGAATTGTACCATCTACTGTACTCCAGATGGTATCGCTTTCCAGACACCAGATGAGGATGTTCTGTATAAAATGACAATGGCAGAACTAGAACCAGGAGTGAATGATATGTTTCCTGTGTTTGATGCAGAGAAAATCCCTATTGAATTGAAAGGAATAGTCAGGTCTGATGTGTGGGATTTCACAGGCGAAGATATTGGACTAATGAGAGAAGTTGATCCTGTAAAAATTACTGTAAAGGAAGGAACAAATTACCCAAATACCCCCCAGTACAAATTAACGCCGGAAATTATTGAAGGAATAACACCTGTAATTAATAAGATGATTGAACAAGGAATTTTGAGAGAAATAATGAGCAGCCCATGTAATTCTCCTATAATGGGATTGAAAAAGCCAAATGGAACATATAGGATAGTACAAGATTTGAGAAAGGTGAACAAAATTGTTATTCCTTGCTGCCCAATTGTGCCAAACCCTGCTGTAATACTGTATCAAATCCCACATGATGCAGAATGGTACACAGTTATTGATTTGTGCCATGCATTCTTTTCTATTCCATTGCACCCTGACAGCCAGCCATTATTTGCATTCCGGTTCGGAGCGCGTATTTTGGCATGGTGCCGAATTCCTCAAGGGTATACAGAAAGTCCTTCTATTTTTAATCAGATTCTGAAGAAATCCTTAGAAGATTTAAAAATGCCTGAAAAATCTGTAATGGTCCAATATATTGATGACCTATTGGTGGCATCAAAGACCAGAGAAGCATGTGTTACAGACACAATTGCTTTATTGAATCATTTGGCAGAAGGAGGACACAAGGTGTCTCCATCAAAACTGCAATTTTGTCAACAGGAAGTACAGTACCTAGGTCATAGGATTGAGAAAGGGATGCGGAAAGTGACAACAGAAAGGATAAGGATTATCAAAGGAATGAGAGCCCCAATGACACAAAGAGAGGTGAGAATGTTCCTTGGAATGGTTGGATATTGCCGACAGTGGATAAGTGGATTTTCATTTGATTGCAAAACCTTTACAGCGATTGACAAAGAGGGATGTCAAAGATCTGATTGCATTGGATGAAGAGGAAATGAAGGCTTTCGAAGAACTGAAAACAAGTTTGTGTGAGGCACCAGCATTGGGAATGCCTGATTATGAAAAAGAATTTGAGTTGTATTGTAGCGAGAGAGACGGATGTTCACTTTCAGTATTAGTGCAAAGGCATGGGAAAATGAAACAACCAATAGCCTATTTTTCAGCTGTTTTAGACCCGGTAGCAAAGGCGTTGCCTGGATGTCTGAAAGCAGTAGCTGCTACTTGTGTGAGTCTGGAACAGAGTGAAGGCATTGTGATGGGATATCCTTTGAGAGTATATGTCCCACATTCAGTTGAAATCCTTCTGACCCGAACAAAAACCCAATTCATGACACATAGTCGGCTGACTAGGTATGAAAAAGTGATCTTGGGTGCAGACAATGTAACCATTGTAAGATGCACGAGTATGAATCCATCCACTTCACTGCCAGATGAAGTAAATGCAGAAGTCAAAGATGAAGTTGATCATAAGTGTTTGGATGTGCTTGAATTTTGCACAAAGCCTCGCCCTGATATCAGGGAAGAACCTCTAAAAGAGTCAGATTATGTGATGTTTGTGGACGGGTCATGCTTGAAGACAAACGAAGGAGTTTTAAGTGCTGCGTATGCTGTGTGTACAGTGGCAACTATAATGGAAGCATCCTGTCTGAGAGGAATACGTTCAGCCCAAGTTGCTGAGCTGATTGCTCTGATTCGAGCGTGAAAACTGGGAAAGAATTTCCGAATTACTGTGATCACAGATAGCCAATATGGCTTTGGAGTGGTCCAGGATTTTGGACAGATCTGGTCCCAGAGGGGATTCCTGACTTCTTCAGTGTCTCCTTTTAGGAATGGTGAGTTTGTGAAGAAGTTGCTTGAGGCGATACAGCTGCCTAAACAGATTGCGGTGGTAAAATGCGCTGCTCACAAAAACGGAACTGATTACATTGCGATGGGTAACCAATTTGCCGATGAATTAGCTCAATATTGTGCCAGAAATATGACCTCAATGAATCGGAGAAGGGAAAAAGAAAATGTTCCATGTCCCTTGCTGTTTACTAACACAGTTGAAACATGGGATGAGGTAAAACAATTGCAGGAAGAGGCAGGTGATGAAGAAAAAGATGGTTGGATAAAAGCAGGTTGCAGACAAAGAGAGGAAGATGAAGTGTGGGTTTACAGGGATGAAAGACCAGTTATGCCTGATAGCATGATCTCTAACATGGCACAGATGTACCATGGACAGGCACACATTGGTAGGGATGCCATGATCAGACTTTTCAAACAGACCTGGTACAACCCAAAGTTTAGGGCTATAGCTGAAAGCCTTTGTCAAAGATGTCTTATATGCCAACAGATAAATCCTGGAAGGAAGACAGTAGTGAGTTTGGGAACAATAGGACGTGAAGGAGGTCCTTTTACCAGAATGCAACTAGATTTTATTGAAATGCCCCAAGTAACAGATTGAGGTATGTCTTGGTGGTCGTCTGTTTGTTTTCTCGTTGGGTGGAGGCCTATCCGACAAGAAGGAATGATGGAGTTACTGTAGCTAAGCTCCTACTGAGAGAATTCATTCCTAGATATGGCTTTCCAGTAACGATAGAAACAGATAGAGGAACACATTTCCAGAATGAAATTATCCAACTAATATCTGAAGCACTAGACATTCAACAAAAGCTGCATTGTGCCTACAGACCAGAGGCTTCTGGAGTGGTAGAGCAAGTACATGGTACAATAAAGAATAGGCTAGGGAAAATGTGTCAAGCCACATGACTCAAATGGCCTGATGCCTTACCACTGGTGCTGATGACCATAAGAAGCATACCTGACATAAAAACAGGTCTGAGTCCTCATGAAATAATCATGGGACGAGCAATGAGACAAGCACACATACCTGTCAACAAACTGCTGACTATAACTGATGATCTCGTATTGGACTATTGCAAAGGATTGGCTGACGTGGTGCATTCTGTGTTTCATCAGGTTGGGCCAGATGCGACCACTCTTGAAAGAAAACCAGCTCTTGATTTGAGTCCAGGAGACTGGGTCCACATAAAAGTCCACAGAAGAAGAAACTGCTTGGTTCCACGCTGGGATAAGCCACGTCAAGTGATCCTGGTGACAACAACTGCAGTAAAGTGGGCAGGTGTGAAAAATTGGATTCATGCCAGTCATACCATCAGAGTTCCAGATCCTGAAGCTCGACCTGTAAGTCGACATCTGGAAATATCAGATACCAGCTCAGCATCTGAAGCAGAGACCGAAACAATCAGAGTTCCAGATCTTGAAGCTCGACCTGTAAGTCGACATCTGGAAAAATCAGGTACCAGTTTGACAACTGAAGAAGAAACTGAAATACTCAGAGTTCCAGATCCTGAAGCTCGACCTGTAAGTCGACATCTGGAAATATCAGATACCAGTTCGGCATGTGAAACAGACAAACCTGAATCCAGTGAAGGACAAAAAGAAGAATCCAAAAACAAAAGAACTGATATTGAAACAGGGGAAACCGAACTAGTAAACAGTGACAATGAACAGCCAAGTACAAGCTTTGGGGAAATACCTCCGGAAATTGTAGAAGTAACTCAAGAAAATTTGGATTCAGATAGAGAGATTGGGGAAATTGCGGAAGAAACACGAGGAGGATTAGATTCAGCATTACAAGCAGAAGAAAAACAGGGAAATTTAGATTCAGATAGAGAGATTGGGGAAATTTCGGAAGAAACACGAGGAGGATTAGACTCAGAATATCAAACAGAAGAAACACAAGAAGATACGGATTCGGACAAAGAGACTGAGATCATACAGTTCAAAGTTAGAGGAAGTGAAGTGAGATCAGAGACAGAAACTGAAGAAAGTGAAGAAGAAAGAAGGCAAAGAATAGGACCAAGAAAGAGAACTTGGAGAACGGAACGAGGAGAAAAAGAAAGTGAACTGAAAAGGCCAAGAAAAGGAGACAATTGGCCCAACGAAATTAAAAGACTGAGACATAAACTAATAAATCTGAACAAAGACAATGCAGAACAAGTAAATGAAATAACAAGTCAGGAAAGACAAAGAAAGACAGATGAAAGACAATTGCAGAGACCCAAAAGAGTGAAAAGACCTAACTTGAAGTACAAGTCACCTGAATGGTTATACATAGCACTGACTGACATTAAAGAAGTGGATAGCAGTCACGAGAACGCAGACAAAGACTGTGAACAAGTGGGTGAGAGTGAACTGCACAAATCCTGAAAACAAAGAAAGAAAACCGGACTAGACACACAAACTGATAAAGTCAAAGAAACATTTCTGAAAGACCGAAAGGTGCGCCAAAAAGCAGTTGATCCTAGTCAACGCTAAGTCATTTGAGAGGTGGAAAACACATTTTCTGTACATATATTTAGATAATATTTCAACATGGTAGACACTGAGAATAGAAGAGTTAAATGTGAGTTTTTCCGTAGATGGTGTAGGATGTGTTTCTATTGCACAGGTTTACTAATGCTTATTTGGTTCATTTTAGCAATAATAATTCCACTTAGATTAGCTGAAGAAAATACATCTGTATTCATGAATGACACGAGTAGTGACAAAAAATCTAACATAAAGAACACTGCAACATTAATAGATAGTACTGATTTTCATAGGGACAAGTCAATAACTGATTTCTCCAAAAATGTCTTCACAAAACTCTTGTACGAATATGTGGAGACAATGGATGTGAGAGATTGTTATGTATGTATGCAGTTACCTGCGTCTGTAACAGAAGGTGTGACGTATCATCACCTTCATTTGACGTATGGAATAACTTGTAGTGTTTTAGCTAGCTTATTTTACAAAACAGGTAAATTAGAGTATTATTACACTGACACAGATGCTGTTTTTGCTAAAGTTCCTGTAATCCCTGAACTAAATAAGGTGAAGTTTGCAAAGATTTTAGGAGAATTTTTCTTAGAAACAAAAGAATTAACATTAGAATATGCATTCAGACATAATCTTACTTGTGAGTTAAGAAAGGAAGAAAAGGTTTTCTTAGACATGGTAGAAGACAGAAGGGTTAAGTTTCAAAGAAAGGCAGCAGGAGAAAAGACAAAAACCCCACCTTGGGCGTTCGAAGAGGGAAGTTATGACAAAAGTGAAACAAATGCAGCTATGGTTCTAGATTGGTCCCAACATGGAAAATTGTGTATTAGTAGAGATAACACTATGTATGATAACTATTTCGTGGGTTCTAGTGTGTACCGAGATACATACAAAATTCTAGGGGGATGGGGATTCAAAGGAGGAAAAGATCCAGTATTTCCAGGGATCTATTATATTTGCGGAAATAGAGCTTATTATAGGTTGCCGGACCATTGGTACGGAACATGGTATCTAGGCCTGGTCTTTCCAAAGATTTTTCACGTGGAAAGAGGAACGAAAGGAATTCGCGAGATAGGTAAACCATTAACCCGCAGGAGGAGGGAAAGCTTCTCAGAAATAATAGGTGACATTTTTGGAGCATTGATACCAGCAGTGGGTATATCTTTGAATGCATATAAGATTCGGAAATTGTCTACAGTAGTAGATCGTTTATCAACGAATAGTGCTGGAGGGTTCTTGATGGTAAATACCAAAATGGTTGCCATGAGAGCTATGGTAATGCAAAATCGACTTGCCCTTGACATTCTTTTGGCAAAAGAGGGTGGAGTCTGTGGAATGCTGAAGGTACAACATTGTTGCATTTACATTCCAGACAAAAGTCAAAATATACAGAAGTATATAAAGAACATTACTGATTTGCATAAAGAAATTGCCCCACCGGAGGTTGAAGGTGCTTGGGAGAAACTTGGTAAAGGTTTTTCCTCAATAAGGAAATGGTTCACCGAAATAGGTAGTGCACTAATTGGAAAAATATTAATTCCAGTAACTTTAGTAATAGTGATAATGATGTTATTAAGATTAGTATATGTGAGTGTTAAAAGAAGAAAAAGAGAAAATAAAGCAAAGAGAGAAAATGAGAAAAATAAAGAAAGAGAGCGGGAGATGGGAGGGATCGAGTTGGAAGAGTTTAAAGAGAACATGTACAAAAGGTCTAAAAGACAAGATGAAAAGAACACGATTGTCCAAATTAACAAATGCAAGTGGACAAGAAACATTTGTCTGGAAAATTTTGTAGGGATAGGTTTTAGTGGTGATATTAAAAATCACCAAAGGGGGGAATTGATGGAGCAGGGGAAAACAAAATATTTTTGTACCCCTTGGGAATTAATGATCTCATAACGATTACTGATACTAACCGTTTGAAACGCATGAACTAACCAACAAAATACACCCTTTATTAAACAGTACACGTGGGCAACATGCTGAATTGTGCAAAATCTAATTTACTTACAAATGTGAAGCAAAATAAAATTAATATTGTGATTTGCGTAGTAAATAGAGTGAATTGCATGATTTATGTTGCGTAGTAAAATTGCACTGTGGCAAAGAATGCAGATGGTAAATAAAATGGCTTTAAATGTCGCTTCTGCTAGGTAATATCTAACACGGGTCTTTAGAATGGCGGGTGGTAAACAGAAAGGCTTATTTTCTATGTTTTAATTTTCGTTGTGTTTGTTTTATATTAGTTTCGTTCGGGCCTGCTAGGCCATGCTTCTAAAATGGCCGCTGGAAAAGACGAGACGACGAGCGCTGAATAAAATGGCCCCCGCGCAAGTGCAGTGTGAAAGCTCAAGTCACGTGTATGCGGCCTGTGCTCGGAGTGAGAGATGTCAAGGCCAATATGACCTGCAACGAGGAGCGTGCCAAGTGTTCAGCATATATGCCTGGGAACGGATGGGAAAGTCAAGCGACAGGGGATGAACTAATGTGTGACCATCGGAGTTTGTTGCAAAATGGATTAACAAATTGGACTACTTTTGGACAATGTTGGTCATGAGACTTAATGTGTGCGCTATTGTCCCCAAACCAGTTCGAACAAGGAGGGCGATGAGGTGACCATCACCACCCCTCCAATGGACCAATTAGCGTTATACTTGTCCCTAAAGATTGCAACTTTTAAGTGTAGAGAGCCAGAAAATAGGGTATAAGAGAGGCTGCTCTTACGTTGTGAATAATACCTTGCTTTTTCATTTCTCCACTTTGATGCTGCAAGAGACTCTGTCATTTTGGACTTTGAACTTTGACTGGGAAGGAACGAGACCGTTGCGGGAATTTACCCGGGAGGTGATTGCGTCCGAGGAGGAGGTTAGCGGGACAGTCAGTTAGTTTGGGAGTCCATCCTGTGATCTGCGGTTCATTCTTCTTTCCTAATGAACCATTCCTGTCATCGCCCTAAGGCCGAGGGTAATGAATATTTCTCATCCTTGATTTAATCTTTACTTAAATGCTTACTGATATAATAAATGTTTTTGCCAAATAATGAGTTTTACTTTTGCTTAAAGAATTTCGATAAAATTATATGCTAACTCTAAATGAGTCTGTGGTTCTTTAAAATAAAATTGTGATTTATAAATGTCAAAGGTTTTAATTGTGATTGAGCTGGTCTTAATCACCATCAACTAATTCTACTAGTTGGTCCATCAACCGAATAGCGGAGTGCCTTGATGTTTAGAACTGACAGGATCCGAAGTTTATGTATATAATGTATAGGGTATAATTCTGTTGTTTTTAATAAGGTATCCAGCTTGTCCAGCAACTCATTTTTCCTTAGCTTTTGATCCAGAATAATTGAATGAATGTATGTATGCGGTGTCATGGGCCCCACCGACATGAGTACTAAGTGATCAAAGTGTGTATGTATTTTTTCTGGATTAGGGTCTTAAGGAAAAAATTATATTAGCCGCGCTGGATCACCTTCACTCAGGATCTGTGCAGCTATGCATCATATCAGTTGAACCCTTCATGTAGGCAGGGTGTAGTGCACTCTGGCTGCAGCCAAGGGTCCAGGACCTTAAGGGCAAAACCTGGGGATCTGTACTCACTCCTACAGAGGCCAAGAGAGGGGACCAGGTCAGGACCAGTTAGGTCTGGTCAACTGGAAAACAGGAAAGGCCTCTGGAACTTATTGTATCTTTGTAGTGCACACAGAAGGACAGCCAACAAACCTTTGGAGTCACCTCTGGGGTTCTGGATTCAAGGCAAGCAGCTCCAGTCTTTTTTCGGGCTTCAGACAGCAGGGCTTGAAAAACAAAGGGCATAAAGGCCCAGGTGTGAGCTGCATCTGCAAGTGACAGGGTAGGCTTCCTCTGAAGTCAGGATGAACTGGGTGCAGCCGCGAGGCCTCTCTTTGCAGTGCAATCAGTGCAGGGGCACAGTTCCTCTGCAGCCACCCTGTCAGGAAGATACACATCTTCTACTCCCAGGTCCTTTGTCCACTGTCTGGGAGCAATACTTAGCACACAAAAGGAGAGCTATTAACAGTCAGTGTTATGTGCTGGATTGAGACCCTAACATAGGTGCGCCGTTTCAGAGGCACAAATCCTCCGTGCCACAAAGACAGGCAGGCCCTTTCACTCACTAAAGGTCCTTTCACCTACATTAGCCCTCCCTTCACAATAACGAGCAACAGAGGCTGTCCCTTATCTGACGTGTGCTCTGGGTGCAGAAGACGGTCCATCCTAAATACGTCATCTCCATGTCCAACAGTGACTAACCTACGTCACAACGAGTTCTTAGAAATAGACCCTTAAGCTCTTGGGATTCTCCCTAGCACAGGATTATTGATTTCTCCAAGAACTCATTAAATATGTATGAACCACTATTCCCTAAGGGTTCATTCCTGACGTCTTCCTCTGACCGACTTTACGTCAATACTAACATTCCAAGGCACCAATCAGGTATAAATATACCTCCCTTTGCCCAAGCAAACCAGAGGGTACAGAGACTTCCATGCCGACACTCTGACCTGAGACGCTGCAACCTGCGTCATGCCACAGCTCCAGCTGACAGAGGTCCATCCACCCATCCTGGGGTGTCCAGCTCGAGATCAGGATGAAGTCCCACTAAGGTAATGGGGTTAGAACAATTCCTAGGGGGATTCTTGGCTCTCTAAGACCTACACACATGCTAGGTACACTTAGGTACATCTAGTTAGGCATCATAGGGGTATAGCCTTTATCTTAAATGCATTCTGTATTTCATGTATGTGTTCATTACTATTGCACAATGGTAAAACTGTACCATGCATTTTTATTTAACTGCACTGCTGGCCATATTTCTCTGCTACTGTCCAACAGTTGTTGCAGCACATATTACCAGTACTAGAATAACAACTGTGCACTAAATTTTATTGTAAACACACCCGACTGTTTCTTCTATGTACTTCTCTGAGATGAGTGACTGAATGAAAAGTAGTATATTGTTTCCACGATCCTGAGGGATCAGGGTTTTATGTTATGTGGTTGCCAGAAGCTATTCCCTTCTTGTTGTCAAGAAGTTTCTAGTGGCCTCTGAGCTAGCTGGTACACAGTAATTAAGTTTAATATACGCGATAGGGGCATACCGACCTCAGTCCTATGCCAAGCCTATAGTGTATGTTATTCCAATGCGCAGAACGTATCAGGGAAATAGGAACTACACTACATGGCGCCCAACTTGAATTTGGAACTTTTCAAGTTAGTTCCTATTTCCCTGATAGGTTCTGCCGAGACAACCAGAAACAAACATACTATCACCGTTCCGTCCTGACGGCGCGACTAAAACATTGATAGGAATTTTACTCATAGTTATGAGGTTTTACCTCAATCCCGGCGTCATGAACTCCCATTCGCATCCGACGTATGGAAGTATGTGGGCATCTTAGCCAATGCTCAATGAGATTCTACTGAGACACACGATGTTGTTTCCCTGCCAAGAAAACCAGCAACAAACATACTGTCACCATTCCGCCCTGAAAACACGGTTGAAACGTCCAGAGGCTATGATGTTTTACCTCCTTCCCGGCGTTCTAAACGCCGATCTGTATTCAGTGTGTAGACCAAAACAAAAATCACTTGCGGGCATTCAGTATTGAAATGCAGCGATATCTTGCGATATTTTGGTCTAGTTCCTGGGTCGAGCGCCATCTTGGAGTGAAGTACACCATTATGGAAACTCGGGCCCACAAATCAATTCCTCTAGCAAGCAATAAGTGCCGGGGACCAAAATGATAAAAAATCACAGGCATGTACCCCAAGTTCTAACATGTAACGCTCACACCATATTAGCTACCCCATATCAGAGATGACCACAGTACATCTCGTTTCATAGGCGCTATCTTGATGTGGACCGACTATTCATGGAGCTCAAGTAGCCTACCAGTGTTCCTGCCTCCCTAGTGTAAACGCGTCACTCAAATTACCTGAACATCATCCCTAGCTACTGAAGTCCTTGAATGTAGTGTGCAGAAAGGTAGCAAATATTTATGCATACATATTTTAAATGCATATTTTATCACCACATCCACAAACATCTTTGTGATTTTAATACAAATATTCAAAAGCTAACTGGAGTGATCACTGTATTATAAATATTTTATGGAAACGGTTTTTTGGAATGTAATGCTATCTAATTGGTGACGATTCATCATTATAAGTGTATATGTATGAACTTGTTACTTTCTGTGTGTTTTCTGTCGCTCTGGTCATGAACTACGTATCTGCAAGGGACTTGAGATCTGAATAATAACATAATGCTGCTCTCATAAGTAGCATGGCATTTCAAATTTATCATTAAGGCCTAGCAGCATTAGGTATTAAGTTTTGTATCCAAAATGCTTCTCTTTGTAAAAGTTTTTTACAGTTGTCTGTACCTTCAAGCATAGGTACTCGTTCTATGATTTGAAACTTGAGTTGTGCAATGGTATGTCGACATTGCTCCCAAATTGTAGCCAAGCTTGAATTGATGTTTTTGTTCCTGATTTTACTTTTATGCTTAGTGAGACGAATTTTCATTTTCCTTTCAGTCTTCCCTATATATAATAGGCCGCATGGACATTTTATGGAGTAAACAAAGTTGTTTGTGTTGCAATCAGTAGAATGTGTTAGTTTAATGCGTTCTCCTGTTCTGGGGTGAAGTAGCATGTCTCCCACTATGACATTGTTGCAGTGAATGCAGTTGTAGCATTTTTTGGTACCTGCTTTTCCAAGAGTTGTTTTCATTCTATTCTGTGATAAAATTTCCTTCAGATTTCATGATCTTGTATAAGCAAAAAGTGGTTTCTCTATGAAAAGCCCATGAAAATCCCGCTCTTCCTCTAAAAGTTCCCAACGCTTACATATGCTTCTCTTCATTTCCTGAGATACAGTAGAATATCTAGATACAAACACCATTCTGTTGGTTGTCTTCTTAGGTTTTTTTATGTATTAAATCCTCCCTCGCAATGGACATTGCCCGTTCTGCGTGTTTTTCCAACAGTTCCTTAGGATATCCTCTTTCCATGTAATTGGTCTTTTGCAGTTCCATGGCCTGTTCACATGTTCTTGTTTCTGAGGATATTCTCCGTGTTCTCAAAAATTGAGAATATGGAAAGTTCTTAACCAAGGTCTGGGGATGAAAACTGCGACACTGCAGTGCATTGTTCCTGTCCGTTGGTTTCTTATACATTCTGGTGGTTATCCTATTTGATATCAGTTCTATCCAAACGTCCAAGAACGCTAATCCTCTCTTGTTGATAGTATATGTGAACTGTATTCTAGGATCAATGGTGTTAAGAATTCTGATGTTATCTATTAATGAATCTTCCTTGTTTCTCCAAATAAGGAAAATGTCATCAATGAAACCTCGAAAGAAGATTAATCCATTCGTCCAGGCGGGGTTCCTCAAAATGTGATCATATTCAAATTTGACCATGAAGGTGTTGGCATAAGCTGGTGCCCCGGGAAAACCCATTGATGTTCTGTTAAGTTGCAAATAGAATTGTTCGTTCCATTCAAAATAACTGTGGTGAAGGCAGAATTCCAGTAGTTCGACCACGAAGGAGTTTTGATTGTTCTCGTTAGGATCTCTGAGTAATGCCCACTCTACTGCTTCAAGGCCGCTGGAGTGTGGTATGAAAGGATAAAGTGCCACCACGTCTATTGTACATAGATGCCATTCTTCATTTCCTATTTCTGATCATTCTCAATGTAGAGAATTCTGACGGGAAACAACCTTTAGAACGCATGCATTACATCGCATGCCATTAGATTGCGGTTTTTACAACGAAAGTCGTTACAACGACTTGCACTGGAGGGCCCTATAGGACAAGGAGTAGTTTAAATTACTATCCAACACCTTCCCTACTGTACGTAGGCTGGAGTTGGAATAGTAAATTAAACTACTCCTAAGTCCAGCGCCCTCCAACGCAAGTCGTTGTAACGACTTGCGTTGTTAAAACCGCGATCTAATGGCATGCAATGTAATGCATGCGTGGTATCGTCATACATCCATTCTGACTAATTGAATAACCTCCGGAGTGCGCAATCTACCCCAATTTTCCTACTTTTTAAATACCACATATTCTGCCCTAAAGGCAGTTAAGACCTAACATAGCAGTGGTTTCTAAGTATTAAAAAGGAAGACTTATGTCTGGCAAAAAGGCTTATTTTGCCAGGTCAAAATGGCAGTTTAATACTGCAATACAGGCTGCAATTGCAGACTTGAGATGTGTTTTCAGTGCTCTTTTAGTGGTGGCACAATGAGTGCTGCAACACATTTGTAGCATTTAATTTACAGGCCCTGAGTACATATAGTGCCATTTACTGGAGACGTTTAAGTAAAGTAAATGTGCCAATTAGGTGGGTGCCAATTTCACCATCTTTAAAAGGGAAGGCACAAGCACTTTACCTCTGATTAGCAGTAGTAAAGTGTAGAGAGGCTTAGGGCCAACAAAATCGGGTTAAGCAAAAATAGGGCAGCAAAGGCGAAAAATCTGGGGAAATACTACAGAACAAAATGGTAATTTCCAAAAGATTGGGAGGAGGAAGTTGGATCAGACAGGTAATGGCGTCAGTTGTGACTGCCAATTTTCTTCTGAGTTACTTCCTCCAGGCAGTGCTGGAGTTGCTACAGAGGTAAGTTGTCTTTGATACAAAAAAGTCGGATGCATTTTCAGGAATCGCTTAGCAAACATCCCTCGTGTGCTGAGATATTTTCACTTTGTGTACAGAGGGCATTTAAAAGATTTGTTGTACTTAGAAAACTATTTTTCTGTAGCAGTCCCTGAGCTACGTGCTGTAGGAGGAATTGATGTCAAATGGTCCTTTCTTAATTGGATGTCTCCTTCGATGCCATCACTGGATGCTGTAAAGAGATGTGCCCGATGGCAAAGCTGGTGTTGGCTCTGCCATCAGGAACAATGTGAACTGCTACTCCCTATATGGAGCATCATGGTAGTGTGATGAAGCAGCTGTTGTTCTGTTGCAGATGCTCCATTGTCGCCCTTCTCTAAATCACCATCCCCCAATTCTCGTACATTTTACTTTGCACTTCAAGTTTACTCTTTTTCATTAGCATACCTTTTAAAAAATGTTGACACTTTTGTAAATATTCTAGATTTCTCTCATTCACCTCAACTTTCTTACATTTTTCTCTAATCAAGTTATAGAACAACTGAGGCCCTGTAAATTAAAATATGTTCCATTGTCGACAAACCAAAATCTTTCAATTGCTTTGTGCCAAGACATGCAAAGATGGGCAGCCATCTTCCGGGTGTAAAATCAATTGTGGAATGCCTCAAAATGTTCTCTTATGATGCAACAAATTAGCCATTAGCATCTCTCCTTGAAAACAAGACAATGATGCTGTAGACCTCTGGAAAGGTATGCTGGATCTCGACTAAATACATCATAGCAAATAACTGCCCTCCAAAAAGTCATCAAAATTCACTTTAAGGCCCACATAGCAAGAGGAGGACAAAGTTGTGAGGAAATGGCTGGAAATGCTTGAAAGTCTAAAAGGAGCTGAAAAGTGAGACATAAAACTTTTGAAAGAAATACCATGAGTCCTAGTTATAGAAATGAGAATGACACAGAGGAAATAAATGCCGGAAATACGTGACTGAGTGCAGCACCTGGAAGGAACCCAATCCAGTAGCAGGCCAGCATCCTTAAGGGTGGTCTCCCAGTGCACTGGCACAATATGGAAATCCCGAAGAGCGCTGATATTGATACACCCTGCAGAGCTGATACCGGTTGATCCATGTCACATGCAAGGAACAGGTAATCCAGGTCAGAAGAAATGAACAGAGGCGTTTTAAGGCATGGGTAAAGTGGGCAATTCTCCATGGGCCCCGTGGGAAAGTGAAGTTTCTCTCTAGCTCTCTTAGGTGTACTTTCTTATCATAACATTTAACATATCATTTAATATTGTTAGTCAGCATAAGGCTTGAAATAGCAAAAAATGGGTAAAAAAAAATTAAAAGTTGTTCAACGGGGCCCTAAAAATATTTCTTTCCGGGGCTCCCAAAATCCTAAAGCTGACTTTGGAAATGACGACGTTCCCAATTCATAAAGGTCGATGCCAAAAAGAAGACAGCTACCTGGCCCCTGACCCAGAATCAGATGAAGAAGCTCGTTGCATTTCTTCCCACCAAACAAATATAAAACCGACTTTTGTAAACCACACTCACATACGCGGGTCTAGGCACAACTTTGTTTCCATTCCAGCGTGACACAGAATCTGTCATAACTGCTCTATCTACACAAAACAATGCATTGCACATATGCACATGCAGAAACAAAGGAAATAAATGTTTTTATATTAAATTCTTTATTGCAATTCAGACCATTGATAATGCCCATCTTATGTACCGCCACCTTGCGGTTGGTCCTTGCATGTTTCACCCATGTTAAGTTGCTGCAACACGTCCCACGATACAGTCTTTTGTGTGGGTTCACCCCTTCCTCCTCTGAAGTATCTTGCTCACTACAAATAAGCATGTTTTCTCGTTTTTCTGTTCTTTTTCACTCTGCATTTGACCGTTGTTTTTCGAGCACTGTAAGAAACATAATTGTGTGCTACAAGTGCGATTAACGCCAAGTGTACTCAGGATTAATTTAGATGTCATATCTCGATTCTTTATAGAATATCTTGATCTGGGTGATACACTTAAATCCTTCTGTCTCCTGCTATACCGTATTAATAAATACAGGAAGACGTGCGCAATGGGAGAAATTGGCATCTTTTTTTCCGGATGCCCATTTTTTTAACATGACGTAAATTCCTATTATCTATCACTAATATGTTTGTACCCGGTAATAACGGGTCGAACAGCTACTTTTACTGAGTAAAGCACAGTCGCCTCTTTGTTGCATTCTAATCATTTGCTATGAATACGATTAAATGGATCTATCTTGTATTTAGTCAAAAATGCCATTTGCCAATTCAAAATACGGAATTGAAAGGAATAATGTCTACACCAAAGCGCCTTGGAGTGTTATCAAAAAGTTTGAAAAAAAACATACCTTGGTTGAATATCGTTAAATACTCTTCATTCTGTTGGCTCTGAGAACCATCCCATCATAAATCTATTGCAGGAGATTGCTAATGTCGAAAAGACAATTATAATGTGATAAATACCATTAATAATTGATCCCATCTATTGATGACTAATCCAATGCCAGTGGGTATAATTGGTCTATCAATCAAAGCATTTGATAGCAAGTTCTCAACACTTTGTAACGAAAGGCTGACTGCTCCTCGCCATCCCTCTCCAGCTCACTCTAATTACCAGTTTTCTGCAGCTGCTGAAAGGATTCCTTCGTTCTAATTGCCTCTTGACCCCATCCTAATCTTCATGGCGCTGCCTTCAGAGGTTTTCCATCATAAGAAAATTAAAACAGTCTCCTTAAATGAAAACACGGTTTAGCCTAGAGGAAACTTTCCACCACCTGAACATAATTATGAGGAATTTGTTTGGTTAAAATACCTGAATCTAAGTAATTTAAGTTGACGTACGCATATTTAAAACGTCCTCAGGGACCCCTGGAAGAGATTCTATTGCACTTTAATTCCAAACTGCAACTTGAACTTACTGCAGTAATATTTTTCCAACATACTTGAATGAAAGAAGTGAAGTAAAGTACATGATTAGCCTAATAGGGGTAAATGCATTTCACAGCCTTTAGAAGTGTGATTATCCGTGATGACGGTTTACCCTGAGCTTGAAATGTAGACACGTGCTAGGTAACAGTCACCTTCAAGCCCAATGGTTAATATCAGCAGTTTAAATTGCTGTAAAGTGCCAATGATGTCAATTTGTTTTAGCTCTCACATTCTGCTGGTGTTAGTCATTTATATTTCCTGGATTGCTCACAGGTAATTTTCATTACTCATAATCCTTCTCCTCCTTGTCACAAACATAAACATATGAGAGGTGACTCACCTTTGTCATATGAGTTGCAGAACCAAACCTGAAGTGCTGGGTCCACATACCTCCTGGGTACCCTACGATGAACGACACACCCAGCATCCTCTTAGCCAAGCCAAAGCAATGGTCAAGTAACCCAGAGAAGAAGGGTGAATTGTGTGAATGGGATGATGAACTGTCTGTCTATGAGTAATGAAAATTCTGGGTCAGTTATCAAGGCATTACCTCCTCATCCTGTTGTTTAGTTTCCACTTTCCAGTAGGAACCGTTCGTTTGTTGGACAACATAAACATTAGGATGGTGCCAGACTGATTCCATGCACCCCCTCAGGATATGTTGGCCTATAGACCTGCTAGCTCACAGTACCACCATAAGTACCCCTAAAAGCTGGCAAGGTAACAAATGGCCTGGGCAACCTCAGAACATGACAACCCTGACTCTCCAGGGAATCGTGGTAACAGATCCAGCACTTTTTCGCTCGGTCCCTCGTGCTCACTAAGAGAGATACACAAGAAATGCACGAACGGGCGTTTTCAATATTTATTGAACCATTGTGATTCTTGTATAAAATATGTTTGCTGCAATGATTAATATACAGAAGCAGATGAAAGTGATTAGCAATATAAGGACAGTGAAAAGAATGAATGATTCCACCATTGTGCTAAAAAAGTATATATATTCTTGTATATAAGTACTGGGTATATTGTACTTTTACTATGCGGTCTCTAACTTGCCTGGGGCGGGTGTTCTGCCAAGAATCCCCAATTGGATGATCTAAATCCCCATTACTTGAAGGCAAAGTATGTAGGTCCCCATCTTGGCCACAAGTTGGACATCCCTCCTTGCAGAGGGTAAAGAGGAATCAACTGAGCTGAGACTCAGACAGTGATGAGCTCGCAATGACAGCAGAGTGCTCCTCTAATTTGAGCAAGGAAATGTGTGTGTATTTATAATAACCTCATCAATGCTTCCGAGTCAAGGCGTCAGCCAGGCTGACACATTTGCACAATGTGTGTTCAGGCCTTGTACTGAATGTTCAAGGTGTTCTGATAGTGTACTTATGAAGTGGGATTGTAAGCAATGCGGGTTCAGTGAAACTAATCCTGCACTGTCACTCAAGCAAATGTGTGCCAAAAGTCATTGTGTTGAAAAGAAGGCAACTTAGGAAATGTGTATATGTAAAAATGGCAGTGTTTCTTCCCGGGCCTACCTAGCCACATGACAATCCATCTTCATGAAGATATAAGGAGTAGCAAAGCAAATCACCCAGATGTCACCAAAACTTTGAAAAAATCTACATGAAAGACTGATGGTGCACAGCTTGTGAATTTACTGCAAAATATACATTGCAATCATAGAGAATGGTTTGAATAACCCCCAACACCAAAATTCGCTCCATCCTTCCCAAGGCCTTGTAAATTATAGCAAGATGTAAATGTATGATGAGAGGCCCAAGTAGCAGCCAAGCACATTTCAGAAAAAAGGGAATGTGAGAAGTTGGCCTGGTATATGCTGTCCACTAATTATAGTGGGCACCTTGCACCAGTCCAAACAACCCCTTATTGGAGATAGGTTAAAGACAACCTTATTGAAAGCTATCCTAGTGGTAGCTATGGAGAGCAGCCTTCAGGCTAAGTCTTGAAGGAATGTAAAGCAGCTTGTTTTACCAGTCTATAATCTCTTGAGTGACCAAATGAAAGAGCACCACACCAGGTATATATTCAAAATATATGTATTTATGGCTAAACACACCCCTCTAGTCTCTTTATGAGGCTAGAGTTCGAAGTACATAAGTTATAAGTTATTAAATCACAGTAATAGCACAAATACACGTTTGGGCCCTAGGGGCGTACCAAACCATATACCAATAAAGTGGTATGCGAACCACGACTGAACTAGACACTAGGCCTAGAGCCTCTAGAAGTGCTTGGACCACAAGGAACCACCCAAGGTAGTGACACAGGGGACCTACGGGAGACGCGTGCAGTGTAAATACACAACCGCGATACGCCGTTGACTTCTATGGAGAAAGTCGGGATCGGGAAAATAGAGAAAAGGGACACTTAAAAGAGGACTAGGACAAAACCCTTTGAGATCTAGGACTTTGAAGAGTCTCTACCCACGGGAGCACCGGAGTACTCGTGTTACCTCACCCAGGGAAGCCGGGTGCATAGGTGCCTTTCGGGGTCGGGTTTCGTCGTCGATTCGAATGGCGATCTGCTGCAAAGTGCTGCTGGCGGCCAAGAGAAAAGTGTCCGGGTGGATCCAAGAGTGGATCGGAGTTCTGAAGAACCTGAAAGCAGAGGGGACAGAGTCTGGGTCACTAGCCAGTGACCAGGAAGGCGATGGACAGATGCCCACCGATGTCGAGTGCTTCAGGTGCGTTGACGGTTGTCTTGACTCTTCAGCCACGAGGTCCAGGAGGTGTTGTCAGCAACCAGGAGCAGGATTCGGGCTGGCACACAATGTTTGTCGAGTGCTGAGGTATCGGCGACCGGATTGGACCCAACAAGCCTTGGCAACGGCAAGTCTCAGTGAAAATGTAGATCGTCGATGGTGCAGACCAGCAAGGTCTGTGGAACTCACTCAGTGAAGGTAAGTGAGGGCAGGCCTGGAGCAACCAGGATGCCAAGAAAGAAAAGGATTGGCCTTCGTTAAGGGCTACTAGCCAACGGGCTAGCGACCGCAAAGGAGCCTCATGACGCCGCACGTGGATCTGGCTTACAGGACACTCGTGGAGTGGGGGCCAGTGATCTTCGGTGCAGGTGGTGCTGGAGGCCAGGGCTACTCGGAGCCTAAAGCACGACTTCTTGGGAGACCCAGAAGAGGATGCACTTGCAAATGTGCTTGGTGTCCAGGGGTCACGGTCTCAAGTTACCCACGATAGCCACGGGCCTCAGCTTTGCTGGGGACTCAGGGTAGCCTCGGGGAAGTCTGAGAATCCACCTCTGGTGATGCGATGACTTCGGCGTCCGACGGGAGCTTCAGAAATGCGAACCGGACAGATGCTTCTTTGGTGCCTGCCAAGCAGGGGAGTCACTCCTTGACCCCAAGGGAGATTCTTCTGTCCTCTAATCGTGAGTAGAGCGTCGAAGGTCCAGGATTCAGTTTCAGAGTTTTGTCCAGGGATAATCTAAAGTCCTAAGGACTGGGTTCCTACCTTTATACTAAAGATAGGGGTTGGACTACTCTGTGGCCCCACCTATGGGTGGGTCAGGGCAGAGGGGTGGCTACACCCCTTTCCCTTTGTCCAGTTCGCGCCAAAGCAGGGGCTGCAAGCCCCTGATCCGGTTTGAACTGGGGTATGCACAGGGACACCAAGTGTGCCCCCAGTGCAGGACTTCAAAGCACCAGAAAGTGCTCCCGCCCAGCCCCAATACACATTATCCTGTCTGGGGAGGTGGTCACACCTCCCTGGGACAGGAAACCTATTGTCCAGGCCTCCCCTGCCGGAGTTTCGTCCAGCAGCAGGAGGCCAGACTTGTGTCTGTGGCAGTAGCATCCATTTTGTGATGCCAGGCTTTAGAAAGAAGTTACCGGCCAGGCCAGGGTTAACATGTCTCTGCCTCTAGAAGGGTGGAATGCTACCCCCGCCGCCAGAATTGGCGGAGGGTAGTATTCCAAGATGTTTGACACCAAACACGACATGTTTAGGTGCAGCCATTCCAAAGTTAGCATTTAACGCGAGGTTATAATGCGCTTAAGAGTATATGGTCAGGCTGCACTACAAACAGCATCAGAGAAGGGTCTCCGACCGCTGCAGAGGGGCCCTGCTCATGCAGGGGCACCCTCTCACATAGGAACCACGCACTCTGCCTTCAGGATTGATAAGGCCTGCCATAGGAGTGACTTATAGGTTTATATGTGTGTATGTATATAGTGATATAGGTAACCTATATCACAGTAAGGGGTGCATGCACCACCTTACCCAGGCTGCAGTAGCAGACCTGTGGTGTCAGTTTGGATGGCCTTCCAGGGGTGGCATAATACATGCTGCAGCCCCTGGCAGGCCTCTGAGGTACCTATGCCCTGGGTACATAGTATACCATATACTAGGGACTTATAAGGGCACTCCAGACTCCAATCAGTGATGTGCCTAAGGCACATGGAAACCATTTTACAGAGAAAGCAGATAGACTGGGGCCCTGAATAGCAAGATCCCAGTCCAACTAAGTCATAAACCAGCAAAACACCATAAAAAAGTGGGGGCAACATTATAGTCAGATTCCACCTTCCTACATAACCCCCCCCCAAACGAAAGGAGATAAGGCTAACCTTGGCCAGTTGAGCCTTCATTGACTAAGTGGTCATATAAGGAAGCACCTGCACTAGCATGGTTGCCCCCTGTCTTATGGTCCACTAAGCAATCCTTCACCCTAAGGGCATGAGAGGGTCTCCACCATGGGGATTCACTACCTGTGGTGTGCTTAGGTAAAGTACAAGGCTGGTGAGGTGTCTGGGTAGAGAAGTGAGGCCCTAGGAATGTTGGCCTCAGCTTCCTCAGATCACTGGTCACCATGTATGCCTGTCTTTCCATGACTGAGTTGCACTTTGCTCTAAGGGTCAACCTTTGGCTGCCTACAGCTGGGGGTTCGGTCCCTTTGGATGGACTACTGGAGGGACATGGCAGGTTTGGAACCTTCTGGTCCCAGGTTTGCCCTTGCCTACCAGAGTCCTTCTGGGGGCGGTCCCTACATAGAGGTATGGGGGATCCCTCAGTGTGTAGAGGAATTTTCACCTGGCTAGGGCTACTAGACTGGGTGCCACCTAATCTGCTGATGGGGGGATTCCTCTGGACAGGGGGCCCTGGGGGCCCTGGGCTGACTGAGGCAGGGTAGAGAGGGGCAGGTTATCTGCTCCAGACTGGGTACCACCTTGGAAGGGTCCTCTGCCATCAGGGGGGTTGTCAGGCCAGGCCTGACTACCTCTGTGGCAGTTCCTTCACTAGGGGTAGGGTCAGTTCCCTGAGGAGGCTGACCCTTACCTACTGTCTGGGGGAAGAAGACTTTTCTTCAACCCTGGTGCTCTCTTTTGGGGAGAGTGGGCCATTCTTTCAGGCTCCATCTCTCCAAATTCTTGGGCTGGGGCTGTGGCCATCACAGCCCCACTAACCTTTACAGGGACGCCCAACATCCTAAGATGGGTTTGGTGTTCAACTTCAGCCCAGGCTGAAATTTCCAAATCATTGCCTATCAGGCAATCTACAGGTAAGGTGGGGGACACTGCCACTCTCTTTGGGCCTGTGGCCCCCTCCCAGCTGAGATTGACTATGGCCATGGGGTGATCTGTTCTGACACCATCAATGTTGGTCACCTGGTACTTAAACTCAGGTAAAAACTGGTGAGGGGGGACTAGTTTCCCTGCCACCATGGTGACACTAGCCCCTGTGTCCCTAAATGCCACAGCTTTCTGACCATTAATTATTGGCTCCAATCTGTACCTGCCCAACGCTGTGGGACCCATGGTAAAGGTGGCAAATCCTATACCACCATCAGAGTCAGAGGAGTCTGTTGAGGGGTCCCTGTCTAAACTAGGGCTCCCCTCTGTTCCTTCTTGCAAAAGCACCCAACTGTTTGGGTGCACTACTCCCAACTGGAGGATTACTACTGGTAGTACCAGGAGGGGTGGTAGTAGTTGTGGGAGGAACATTTTCTTTATTGCCAATCCTGGGGCAACTGGGATCAGTTTTCCAGTGCCCAGGCTTTTTACAGACATGGCAATAGGGTTTCTTTTCAGGAGAGGAAGGAGTTTGGGACCCACCCCCAGAAGAGGAATTTTGGGGCCCTGTAGGGGACTTATCCTTAGATTTATCCCCACCTTTCTCTTGGGACTTAGTAGAATCTTTCTTCTGGTCACCACCCTGATTTCTAGTTTTTACTCTGGTTCTGACCCATTTGTCTGCCTTCTTTCCCAATTCTTGGGGAGAGGTCAGATCAGAGTCCACCAGATACTGGTGCAAAAGCTGGTTTTGACAATTATTAAGGATCTGCTCCCTCATAATCAAATTGTACAATCCTAAAAAGTCATGCACTTTGTTGCCATGTATCCAACCTTCCAGAGCCTTTGTAGCACAATCTACAAAATCAACCCAGTCTTGAGTCTGAGCTTTTGGGTGTCTCTGAACTTCAACCTATACTGTTCAGTGGTTAGGCCAAACCCATCTATCAGAGCACTCTTCAAGACTGTGTAATTGTCAGCATCCTCTTCTCTTACAGTGAGGAGCTTGTCTCTACCTTTGTCTGCAAAGGAGAGCCACAAGATTGCTGCCCACTGCCTCTGGGGGACCTTCTGAACTTTACAGGCCCTCTCCAGTGCAGTTATCCGTTTGTGGATGTCATCCCCACTCTGGTAGGGAGGGACAATCTTGTTTAGGTTTCTATGGTCATAAGACCTTTCCCTATCTCTAGGGATATTGCTGCCACCATGGGACTCTAGTCCCAACTTTCTTCTCTCTCTAAGGAGATCTAGGGATTCCCTATCTAAAGCCAATTGCTTTTTTCTGATTTCCAGCTGAGTTTCCTCATACTGGACCAGTCTGTCTCTTCTCTCATGAGAGGATTCCCTCCTGTGAGAGGAGATAGAGCTCCCTATGGAGGTGCCAGAGTGGTTAGACTCCTGAGAAGGAGATCTAGACTTTCTGGGCACACTCTTAATCCTTCCTGGGGGACAAAGAGGGTGTCATCCTGATCATCCTCATCATCGTCCACAGGAGGGATTGGGTTATCCAGGTCAGGGTCATTGTCACCCTCCTGGCCAGTTTCAGAGGGGGGGCTAGGGGTATTGGTACCCCTGGCGTCCTCCTCTTCTCCTGCCCCACCCTCAGCTCCTACCCCTTCAGTCCCTACGGGCTTACTAAGGTCATAAGCCACCAACAACTCCTTGAGGTGTTGGGTGGTGGGGCTTTGGCCTGTCCTTATTTTTCTCAAGTTACATAAAGCTCTCAATTCCAAGAATGGGAGTGTATCATACTTGGAGGGTGGAAGCTCAATGGCTTCCTGCAAGGATTCTTTGGATCCTGCCCTTAAAGACATTACTAGTGTGGTGTGGTGTATGCACTACCTACTCTAGTGTGGCCTACTAAACTCTCTTGAGTTGTAGAAAGGGTTGCGCTATCCCTTAATACACAACTCTAAGTTCAGTAGAACTTACTGTATTCTAAGCTTAAATTATATGTACCTTAGGTACCTTTAGTGGTTTTCAGTTGATCAATTCAATTGAGATTATCTGGTAAAACAATAGCAAGCTGGAATCCCACACGCTGCACACCAATGTGAGAAGTTGGCCTGGTATATGCTGTCCACTAATTATAGTGGGCACCTTGCACCAGTCCAAACAACCCCTTATTGGAGATAGGTTAAAGACAACCTTATTGAAAGCTATCCTAGTGGTAGCTATGGAGAGCAGCCTTCAGGCTAAGTCTTGAAGGAATGTAAAGCAGCTTGTTTTACCAGTCTATAATCTCTTGAGTGACCAAATGAAAGAGCACCACACCAGGTATATATTCAAAATATATGTATTTATGGCTAAACACACCCCTCTAGTCTCTTTATGAGGCTAGAGTTCGAAGTACATAAGTTATAAGTTATTAAATCACAGTAATAGCACAAATACACGTTTGGGCCCTAGGGGCGTACCAAACCATATACCAATAAAGTGGTATGCGAACCACGACTGAACTAGACACTAGGCCTAGAGCCTCTAGAAGTGCTTGGACCACAAGGAACCACCCAAGGTAGTGACACAGGGGACCTACGGGAGACGCGTGCAGTGTAAATACACAACCGCGATACGCCGTTGACTTCTATGGAGAAAGTCGGGATCGGGAAAATAGAGAAAAGGGACACTTAAAAGAGGACTAGGACAAAACCCTTTGAGATCTAGGACTTTGAAGAGTCTCTACCCACGGGAGCACTGGAGTACTCGTGTTACCTCACCCAGGGAAGACGGGTGCATAGGTGCCTTTCGGGGTCGGGTTTCGTCGTCGATTCGAATGGCGATCTGCTGCAAAGTGCTGCTGGCGGCCAAGAGAAAAGTGTCCGGGTGGATCCAAGAGTGGATCGGAGTTCTGAAGAACCTGAAAGCAGAGGGGACAGAGTTTGGGTCACTAGCCAGTGACCAGGAAGGCGATGGACAGATGCCCACCGATGTCGAGTGCTTCAGGTGCGTTGATGGTCGTCTTGACTCTTCAGCCACGAGGTCCAGGAGGCGTTGTCGGTGACCAGGAGCTGGCACACGATGTCTGTCGAGTGCTGAGGTGTCGGCGACCGGATTGGACCCAACAAGCCTTGGCAACGGCAAGTCTCGGTGAAGATGTAGATCGTCGATGGTGCAGACCAGCAAGGTCTGTGGAACTCACCCAGCGAGGGTAAGTGAGGGCAGGCCTGGAGCAACCAGGATGCCAAGTAAGAAAAGGATTGGCTTTCGTTAAGGGCTACTAGCCAACAGGCTAGCGACCGCAAAGGAGCCTCGTGACGCCGCACGTGGATCTGGCTTACAGGACACTCGTGGAGTGGAGGCCAGTGATCTTCGGTGCAGGTGGTGCTGGAGGCTTGGGCTACTCGGAGCCCAAAGCACGACTTCTTGGGAGACCCAGAAGAGGATGCACTTGCAAATGTGCTCGATGTCCAGGGGTCATGGTCTCAAGTCACCCACGATAGCCACGGGCCTCAGCTTTGCTGGAGACTCAGGGTAGCCTCGGGGAAGTCTGAGAATCCACCTCTGGTGATGCGATGACTTCGGCGTCCGACGGGAGCTTCAGAAATGCGAACCGGACAGATGCTTCTTTGGTGCCTGCCAAGCAGGGGAGTCACTCCTTGACCCCAAGGGAGATTCTTCTGTCCTCTAATCGTGAGTAGAGCGTCGAAGGTCCAGGATTCAGTTTCAGAGTTTCGTCCAGGGATAATCTAAAGTCCTAAGGACTGGGTTCCTACCTTTATACTAAAGATAGGGGTTGGACTACTCTGTGGCCCCACCTATGGGTGGGTCAGGGCAGAGGGGTGGCTACACCCCTTTCCCTTTGTCCAGTTCGCGCCAAAGCAGGGGCTGCAAGCCCCTGATCCGGTTTGAACTGCGGTATGCACAGGGACACCAAGTGTGCCCCCAGTGCAGGACTTCAAAGCACCAGAAAGTGCTCCCGCCCAGCCCCAATACACATTATCCTGTCTGGGGAGGTGGTCACACCTCCCTGGGACAGGAAACCTATTGTCCAGGCCTCCCCTGCCGGAGTTTCGTCCAGCAGCAGGAGGCCAGACTTGTGTCTGTGGCAGTAGCATCCATTTTGTGATGCCAGGCTTTAGAAAGAAGTTACTGGCCAGGCCAGGGTTAACATGTCTCTCCCTCTAGAAGGGTGGAATGCTACCCCTGCCGCCAGAATTGGTGGGGGGGTAGTATTCCAAGATGTTTGACACCAAACACGACATGTTTAGGTGCAGCCATTCCAAAGTTAGCATTTAACGCGAGGTTATAATGCGCTTAAGAGTATATGGTCAGGCTGCACTACAAACAGCATCAGAGAAGGGTCTCCGACCGCTGCAGAGGGGCCCTGCTCATGCAGGGGCACCCTCTCACATAGGAACCACGCACTCTGCCTTCAGGATTGATAAGGCCTGCCATAGGCGTGACTTATAGGTTTATATGTGTGTATGTATATAGTGATATAGGTAACCTATATCACAGTAAGGGGTGCATGCACCACCTTACCCAGGCTGCAGTAGCAGACCTGTGGTGTCAGTTTGGATGGCCTTCCAGGGGTGGCATAATACATGCTGCAGCCCCTGGCAGGCCTCTGAGGTACCTATGCCCTGGGTACATAGTATACCATATACTAGGGACTTATAAGGGCACTCCAGACTCCAATCAGTGATGTGCCTAAGGCACATGGAAACCATTTTACAGAGAAAGCAGATAAACTGGGGCCCTGAATAGCAGGATCCCAGTCCAACTAAGTCATAAACCAGCAAAACACCATAAAAAAAGTGGGGGCAACCATATAGTCAGATTCCACCTTCCTACAGGGAACCCCTCACCTTTGCCCAAGATCTAGGTAGTTAGAGCCTTGAATTGAGCCGAAAGGGCATTACCAACGAAAAAATAAGCAAGATAACCTGACTGACCTGGATTGATTAAAGTAGATCAACAAAGCTAAACTCACATTCAAGGAATGCTTATCTACTTTAAGATTAGAGGTGGGAGAAGGAAGGAAGGATGCATGAATAACTCATGGAATCAGGATAAAAAACTATTCTGTCAGGTAGAATAGACAGAAAGGGCTCCCAACACAATAAAGATCCTAATTCTCTGATCCCTCTTGCTGAGGTGATGACCAATATAAAAAAACCTAGATAGTGAGGAATTTCAAATCAACATATCAGCAGATGACAAATGCTTCTGATGTACTCGAAGAACCAATTTAAAAACCCCTTGAAAAGAAAGAGGCTGGACAAATGGACGAGAAATAGCAGAACTCTTTAACAATAGGCCAGCTAAATGGTCTCCTGATTCCAAAAGCACGAGGTTATTTAACAGCCTTAATTGCAGCTCACTAGTTTTGAAAAGTTTAAATTGACAAACTTAAAGAAAAAAAACACAGTCACAAAGAAACTGAATTACGTCTTTAAAACCAAGAAGTACATCTTTAAAACCACAGGAAAGGGGATATCTCCTTTTTCAAACACCATTTCTTAAAAACAGCTCAGTGGTGAGAGTAGGATTTAAGGAAGGAAGGTCTTCTCAAATGCTGCAAGGCTGAATCTAAGTGCCCTGGTAGGCCATTATGTTGGAGAACCACTGTTTCAACCTCCGTGCCAACAGAGCTAGTCTCTGAGGAGTTGAGAATGACCGAAGAATGGTGATGGGAACAAAGTCAGTCTCCAAGGAAGGTTAGTTGCTAAGACCTGAAATGGGGGAAGCCAGATGTGATGTGACCAAAAGTGACCCAACATGATTACTATCATTGTTTCTTCCCCAGATCCTAGATATCACCCGAAGAATTGAAAACTCTGAAGTAATTCATAAAGATATTCCCTGAGACCAAGGAATAGAATGAGCATATCTCACCCATGCTGTTGGATCCAAAAAGAAGTAGAAAAAAAAATCTAAAATACTTCAATCCCCCGAGATTTAAATAAGGTTGAGTCTGGAAAAGCTGAAAGTGACAGATTTAAAGAAAAAAAAGTCACAAAGAAACTGAAGTACCTTGTCAAAACCAAGAAGAACATCTTCAATACCACAGTAAAAGGGAAATTTCCTTTGCCATATACCATTTTAAAAAACATCTCAATGGTGGGAGTAGGATTTAAGGGAGGAAAGTCTTCTCAAATGCTGACTGGATGAATCTCAGTGTGCTGGAAGCGATTATTTTAAAGGTCCACCATTTGAACCTCCTTGCCAATAGAGATAGTTTTGCAGGAGTTGAGAACAACTGGAGAAGTGGTGATGGGAAGTGTAAGAAATTGAGCTAATGGTTGAGGGAGGTGGACGCCCCACTCTGGCAACAAGCACAATCCTTGTCAGGATGAACCACAAAGTCACTAAATTAACCTGTGCTTAACCCTCTGGTAGTTGTGGCACAAAAGCAGTCAGGCTTAACTTAGAGGCAGTGCGTAAAGTATTTATGCAGCACACAAAGAGTAATTAAATGAAAACACAACACAAGGAAAATCCCAAACCATTAAAAAAAATAAAGTACATTTCAATAAATAAACTGATACCAGAACGACAAACATCCAAACAGTAGAACTGGAGAAATGTAATTCTGAAAATAGCACCAAGAAGTACAAACTGCCAGCTGTGGATATCTGGTGGTACCAGACTGGGAGAAAGTCACAAGTTCAGTCCGACCACAATGGTGTGGTGTGCGGGATTAAGGTTAGTCTAGCTTAAAGTAGTGCCAAATGTCCTTGAAGCAAGACTTTGAGACTCTGGCTTTGACTACGGTCAGGAGATGGGCATTGCTGTGATTCAAAGTCCTACGTCAAGTTGTATTGCGCTACATCAGTCTGAAGCAGGAGCTTCGAGGGCTGTCTTGCTATGTCATACATTGAGTTGCGTTGTACTACTTTAGTTCAGATGAAGCCATCAATCAGGATTTTTGAGGTACTGCAATGCAAGGTCCTGCCTCAGGTTGCATCACGCTGCGTCAGCCTTGATGGAACCCACAGTAGGGAAGGCTACACTCTGATGCAGGTCAAGTGTCCAGGGTCTTGGGGGCACCTGCGGGGGATCAGGACCTGTGGGGAATCAGGACTCACTCCAGTCAGAAGCCAGCAGCAGTGCTTAAGCAGGTTCAGTTGCAGGTCCGCACAGGTCCAGTGGAAAAGGTTGGCTGGGCAGTTGCAGTTAGGCCTCTGAAGCTTGTTGTTTCCCTGTATCTCATCAAGGAGGTCAGCCCACTGACCCTTGGAGTCACTCTAATGTAGCCTGGGGTGATGGTAAGCAGGTCCAGTCTTCCTTCTCAGGTCCAGAGGAACAAATCAGCTTGCCAGTTGCAGTGAGGCATCTGAAGCTTCTTGTTTCCCTGTATCTCATAAAGGAGGTCAGCCAACTGATCCTTGGGGTCACTCTTATGTAACCTAGGGTGAAGGTAAGCAGGTCCAGTCTTCCTTCTCAGACAGGCAAGCAGTCTACTGCAGCAGGGCAGCCCTCTGGTAGCAGGGCAGTCATTATTGTGTAATTTTCACAGGTCAAAGAGTGTTCTGAAGAGTGACTCTGGAGGTATAAAATGTATACTTACTGTCAGCCTATGTGTGCGGGGACTCACTGCCCTACTCCCACATCTGTTTCTGGAAAGTTATTCCCCTTCCTCTCTCAAGGCTCGAAACTATCTGGGGTGACAAAAGGCAGGCAGGTCTGGTGTAAGATTTCTTTGTTTGTGCAGGAGGCAAAGCTCTTTGAAGTGTACATAGGGCAGGGTACAGCCCCTCCCAGTCATCCTACCAGAATGGCCCATCCTGTCCACACCTAAGCCCCTTTGTGTCACTGTTTGGAAGCAATACACAAACCTTAATAGCAGTGCCATTCACAGGCATGTGATGCAGGACACTGGCACAGGCACAAATGACAGAAAATGCCAACTTTCTAAAAGTGTCCTTTTCAGAACTCTGACTTAAAATCCGGCTTTAACATTAAAGAGAATGTCAAATTACTATTCATTTGAATCCAAAGTTATGACTCATTAACGGTAATAAGGTAACCCATTGTGAGTTTCTGGAAAAGATAGCCCTTACAGCCAGCACATGTAAGATTTAACGACACATGTCCTATGTTTTAAATACAATACACCATTCCCTATGAGCCTATAGTACCTACCTTAGGGGTGATGTACGTGTATTAAAACAGGTTTTGGCCTGGCAAAAGGTTTATTTTGTCAGGTGGAATTGGCAGTTTGAAAATTGCACCACAGGCTGCAGTGGGAGGTCTGAGACATGTTTTAAAAGGTTATTTTAGTGGATGGCACAATAAGTGCTGCAGGCTCGCTAGTGATATTTCATTTAGAGGTCTTGGATACATGTGGTACCATTGACTAGGGACTTACAAGTAAATTATATGTGCCAATTAGGTGTAGTCCAATTTTTCCACGTTTGAAGGAGCGAGAACAAGCATACTAGCACTGGTTAGCAGTAGTAAAGTGCACAGAAATCTAATGCCAACAAAAACAAATTCAGCAAAACAGTGAAGGCAAGACGTTTGGGGGAATACCATGCCGAGGATGTCAGGTCTGATAGGAACAAAGTCAGTCTACAAGGGCGGTTAGTTGTTAGGACCTGTAATAGGGTAAGCCAGATTTCATATGGCCAAAAGTGGCTCAAAATGATTACTATCATTGTTTCTCTCCAACTCCCCCAGGAAAGCACCTGAAGAATGTAGAAAATCAGAGGTAATGCATAAAGATGTTCTTGAGATCAACGAAAGAACAAATCCCTCCCATGATGCTGGATCCTGAAAGAAGTAGAGAAAGTCTCAGAAGCACCTCAATCTCCTGGTATTCAAACAAATTGTAAGTAAGTTAGAGATTGGAATCTCCTCCAAATACCCTTCAATACCCAAAGACTGATGGGCAGGTCCTATGGAGCAGGGCACACTCTGCTAAGTTCATTTACAAGACTATTTCCTGAGACTTTGATGTGTCTAACTATTAGAGATAGAGGAGTTGCTTCACCCCACACCCCAACTGAATTCCTACCTTTCCCAGTGCCTGGGATCTGGTACTCCCTGAGGATTTACATAGGCTACCATCACTATCTTGACAGAGTGGACTAGAACCATATACCCCCAATTGGAGGAAAGGTTTGATTTTATTGCATGAAATACTAAAACTCTTTCCTGCCAGCTTGATAATCACTAATTCCATAAGACAGGCCATTGTGCTTGAAAATAATGGTTTTCCAAGGTGACTCTCCAACCTATGGAGTTTGCATCTCGTGTGACCACCACATCAAGAGGTTGGTGGAATGCTACCCCCCCCCCACATCATATTAGGAAGGTGAAACCACCATAGACGTTGGAAGCGGAGACCCTGCTGGCACTTAGTCATATCATTGAGATGTTAGATCCTAATGGGAGAGGTGATGCACAAGGTGAGGAAACATATGAAGATGAGCACAATGAACCATGAAAACACATGTTAGCATATGTGCTAGCAGAAGCAAGCTTCTAGACAGATGTCTCAGTAAGACCTGTAATTTCTCTGCTCTGTCTGCTGGCGGAAGAACAAACCCCCAGCACCATCCTAAATTTGGTTCCAGTGAATGGCATATCTTGAGATGTAATCAGAAGAGATTTGGAAAGATTGAGTACCCTGCCATCCAATGAAAGATCATTCTGCAGTGTTAATAACCATCCCTCAACAATCTTTGGAGATGGACACTGGAGCAACCAGTCATCTAGATAAAGAAAATGAGTTAACATTTGCAAATATAGAAGATATACCATTGGAGCCATTTCTTGTTTAAAGACCAGAGCTGATGATGGGAGCACTTTTAACTGAAAATTGAGATTTTATATAGTAAACTGAAAATAAAGCCAATCTTGCTAAACCTTAAGTGCTAACGGATTTACCTTACTTGTCTCACCCACCTATAGCTCGCTCTTTCCATGATCTTCCATCCTCGTGCTTCTGCTCCATTAGACACCTCCATATTCCCCCAGGCCCAGCAGGAGAGCATGAGTGAGAGTAAATATGGAGGTCAGAGCTTTGCAGCAACCTCAGCTCCAAGAAAGCTGTTATGTAACAGGAAATTAAAAATAGGAGGACACTGGGAGTGCTAGGTCTCTTTTTGGACTCAGGAGATAGGTGGGGCTCTTAAATTAAGTTTGAGCTCTGAAATTCCTGTAATATAAATGTGGCACCTTTCATATATTTATGACTAGGGGGAAGAAGAGGTATTGGGAGGTAACATGTAGTGGTGAATAGCCATGATATCTCTGCCTCGTTTTGTCAGTGTACACAATCTCAAATTACTTATAAGACCCTTTTGCCACTATGTGCAGGTTGTTGTGTAACTTGCTGGGTAGCTTCACACCATATAAATATCAAAACATTATATGTACTTCAATTAAAATGTCTAGACCATATACTCCACTTTGTGCATATTTATGAGACCCCCCTGGAAGGCATTACTCCAACTTCAGCAAGTGAATTAAACCATTTCAATTCAAATGCAATTCATGGTTTGCTTGAGGATTGTAGTAGTGAATTCTGGACTCAGGGAAGTCATTCACCATCATAAATAAAATAATAGAGGGCATCTTGAACAGCGATGTCACCATTGCACAGATTTCCCTTTGTAAAATGTGGGATGTTCCAAAAATCAGCCGCAGAGAAAAGATCCCCACTTAAATCCAATGTAGTGCGAGAATTCTGTTTCAAAAAAGTTTAGAGGAAATTGTTTCTGAACAAAATTTTAACAATAATTTGCAGATACATTTGACCAAGTTTTGTGAAATGGCAAGTTTCACAACTTCACAGAACATCAGCAGCAAATTGTAAATTTCGCACAACCCTTATCTGGGGAAATCAAAGAAGAAAATTGATCATAATGGTCCTGACTGATTTCTGTATACATGACATAATACATTTAGGGGAACACGTATGAGTTTCTTTTAGGATAATTGACAGAAAAAAAACCTTGCTAACATTCCTAAATCTTGTGGTAACAAAGAGTGTAATGCCTATCATTCTGTTTTGTCAACCAAAAGTTAAGTTCTTTAACCCAGTCTGCTATGGCATGAGGAGGACCCCAAACCCTGCATAAGGCAACCCTATGCTTAGCTAGGAGCAGCGTCACTGCAGTGTATCATCTAATGGGGAACTGGGCATCACATTAACCTACCCTAGTAAACCCTCTGAAGGAGAAGGTAAAATGTTGTGATCATTATGTTCATTTCAGTGAAGAGTGAATTCCAGAATACCCCCCCCCCGCAAAGTAGCGTCAGGCCAAATTGAAAAAAATAGCTTTCCCATGTGAGCATCTGAAACAATTTGCCTCTGTGATTACACCAGTAGATTTTAATTTTGCTGATGTTTAGTAGAATCATTGAATATATTAAAAATGTAAGAGTCTATGTGCATCATTTAAAGAAGTGGCTTATGCAGATAGTATGCAAAGAAACCACCAGCTTTATTCGGGGTCGTTTGCTCACCCAGGACAGCCCTATCATAAGAGACTGTAGGCAGGGAAGAAAGGTCTGTGGTGGGTGCATAAGGATGTTATGAAAAAGACAGACTAACTTAGGAATAACAACCATCTTCATGCAAGTGATGAACCTTGCCATAGAAGGCACTCTACTTATTCTTACACATATAAAGCAGGACATCATTTGTGTAGAGGGGGATATTAATGTGCCCGCCACCAAAGCATATTCCCATGCACATGTAGCATTTGCTCTATTCACGCATCACAGGTTCCATCACAAGTACATATAGAATAGGGAATAAGGGGTAGCCCTGTCAGCCTCCCTGTGATATTTTGAGTGGACCTGATAGGGCACCATTAACTCTGATATAGAGTAAAAAGATTTATGGCATAAGTATGTCGTCAACACATATCCGAGTCAACACTATCCATTTGCATCCCCACTCCAGCAAATTGAATTCGTTCTCTGCATTTAAAAGATTACCACAGACTTAACCTTCAGATGAAGTAAGTCTGCAGTTGTGAAAGTTCAAAAACAGCCTGGTTAGGTAATACCAGTCCAGTCATCTATAGTAGTAGGTGGTTTGCTATTATTTTAGCCAGACTTTTTTTGTCACTATTTAAAAGGGTGTGGGGTCTGTATGATGGGCAGAAGGACTCTGGTGTGCCCAACTTGGGAAGTGTGGCTATCACCAAATTGCTACTTTCTCAAATACTGCCAATATATGCATACAAAGGTCGACTGCATAAACTTTGTTAAACTCAGTGGTCAAACCATCAACCCCAGTTGCCTGACCCCCAGGCAGTTACTTAATTACTGTCTTGATCTCATTGACAATGATGGGCCACACAGTCTCTCCATGTGTAGTCAAATCTGTCAAGACACTCTCCTCAGAGTACCCTAGTGATAGGGAGTATAATTGTTCACAATATTTCCTGAAGGGCGAAACCATACAGGGAGCTTTCTATATTAATACCCCATTTCCTTTTGCAAGTATTGTGAAATTATTGGCAGCCCACTACGGTTGCAAAATGTGGACAAGAACTCTCCCATAGCATTCTTCCTCCGTGGAATTTGTCTAGCTGCAAAGTATTCATATACATTAAGCCTCTTACTCAACAGGCTCTCTAAATGTAATGATCATAGCCTGTAGTTCTGTGAGCTCGACCTCGTAATTTGACAGTGTCACCAGGAGTGCATCCAATGAGGCCTTTAAAAAGGTACCTCTTACTGTTTTCACGAACACCAAATCAATCCTTAGGGGCAACATTTAATGCAAGTGAAACTAAAAAGGAACCCTCCCATCTTCTGTGCCCACTGCACTACTCTTTAGTCCTATTTCACCCACCAACTTGGATAACCTATGAGTTAGAGAATTCCTCTGCCGTGTCCTGACTGTTGACAGTCACAAATACACTTTATTCGGCCAGAATATAACTAAGAGCATTCTCCTTGATAAATATTCCATTTATAGGCTAAAGAGTCATCAGATTCCTCTCCTTTTTATATTTGAGGGCCTTTGAGAATCTCATCTATACTACTCTCATCCTAACTCTACCTTTTAACATCTACTGGTTACCTGATCCACCCATTTAGTAACCCCCCATGCAACTTTAGAGCTACCCTAGTACTAATGCACAGGTTAGCCCTCTTCCCAAGCTCTTCTCATCTTAGAATCAATTAGTTACCTGTGCAGCTATAAAACTGTGACTCAATATATGTTCCCCTATCAAAGCAATGATAATGCCTGAGAACAAAAGTTCCAAAGCAGACTATTTATCACACAAGTCATTACATTCTTTGCCATATACATGAGACCATTACACAGCCAATGAGAAGGCAGTCCTGTAAGCAAATTAAGCAATAAAGACTTGGGGACTGCTGACTTGGGGCCTAATTTAGGGACTGATTTATAATATAATAACTGATGTAGCTGCCACCTGCAAAATTTGGAAATGTTCATTGTCCCAGCAGATATTTCAAGCATTCACAGGAACCTCCAATGCATTGCAACTTTGCCTTACAGCTCCATCAAACATGACAGAGCTGTTTGTCAAAGTAACATTTTTTTTTATTTTCACAAAGAAAATCCCAAAGTGGGACATTTTTTTTTAAAATAAAAAAACAACGCCCTCCTTGCCATGAGAATTTTCTCCCATGGTGAGGGTGGCATTGATGGCTTTTCAGTTGCCCTTACTGGCAGGTTTTGCTGGCGGTGACTTGCATTGAGAAGTGACTATGGCCCTCATTATGATGTTGGACAGAAAGCCATCCAACAGCTCGTTGGAGGGCTTTCTGCCCGACATCATAGGTTTCCGTCTGACCACCTTATTAAGATACTGGGGGTCAGAGGGAAACCTGAGGGGGAAATCCACTCTGCTTCCGACGGGTTCACGGAGAACTCTGAGCATATTACAAGTTCCTGCACCACCAGCCATTTCATGGCGGGAGCCCCCCATGAAAAGGCTGGCAGTGCAGGAACAAAGGGGGCCCTATAGGGCCCCCATACCCCCACCAACATGGGGATGCATTCAGGGGGCACAACATGTGGCACCCCTGTATGCTTGCACCCCCCCAGTTCCTTCACGGCATGCACGTCACCGTCCATGCCGTGCTGGAACATTTTTGCCGTTCCCATTGCGGTGTCCGTTTTTCTGGCACCGCTGTGGGAAAGGCAAAGGACCATCCGCCTTACACGAGTTCAACTCGTAAAAAGGCAGGCGGCCCTTGCACGGCTTTAGCGCAGCAGTGGTGGCAGAGAGCCAGCCCAACTGCACCAAAGTCGTAATCAGCCCCTTAGTGTTATGGGATTGTTGACCCCAAATTTGTAAGGTACATTTTAGGAATCAGGCTAATCTTCCTAATCAGAAGCTCAGTTCTAATGTATACACACGTTTGGGACAATTTCACAAATTGTTTATGCAATATAGCACAGCAATCTAGGTTTCACCATAGTGCATGGGTGTGTGTGTGATGTCTAACATAGGTTTTATAGTATAAGGTTACCCTTACAGTACAAATAGTATGCTTAGGCATAGTTTAAAACTTTTCCAAGTTGGTATGTGTGTTGTACATTAAAATACACATGCAAAAATAGAAAAGTTTGTAGAAAGGAAACTTTGCTCTAACATTCCATCTGCCTTGGGAAGGCATATATTTTTGGTGCAAAGCCCTGTCAATATTTTTAAGTAGATACAGCTTTGCATCAAAACCCATGGGTGATTGCATGGCAATGCCCATGTTACATCGATGGTAAGTACCCTTGACACAAGTAGCCCATAGGACTACTTTATGGCTACTTTCCAAAGCAAAACATGTTTACTCCGAAAAGTAAATCCCAATTTAACACTTTGCGCCGGTTTGTATCACTTTTGTGATGCAAATCCTGCGAAAAGTGTGGATAAATCTGAGCCCTTGAGTCTAAAATGAGAAATGCATCCCACCTCACTAAAGGTAACCTCATCATAATCAGAACCCTCAGTATTCTTATTTTGTTTTATGCATGGAATTTTTTATTATCTTTTAAAGGATTCAGCTCATGTCTGAGTCACACTCATATTAATCCATTCCCCAGACTCTTACTACCGGAAGATGGCTTCTGGCTGCATTTGACTTATATTTTTCGTATGCTCTGCTTATGAGTCAAAGCAGGCTTTATTTCTCCCAGGGTAAATGCAGCTTCTCTTTCCTCCATCAGCAGGTCCATTTACTCCAAGGTAAGAGCACTTTTCTTCTGCATTTTTAACAGGTCTCTTGCACTATAGTCAATTCAATCACCAGATATCAAAAGCAAAGAAATGGTGTGAACATGACGAAATAATTTATTTCCATACATCCACTAATATCACTATAAAAGGTCAGAAGAAAAAAAGATGTTTTAGCTCAATAACCTTCTAATTCCATGTGACAGTGCCCAGCTTATGTTTCTTCTGAGCTGGCAGCCCAACTGCTCCAATAGAGCTCTCACCATCAATCGCAAAGAATAGAAATCATAAAAAGGAGGTTTGCCAATAACTTTGTACCTGCAGTATTCACACTGGTGCTAAAATATGTGAATATTCTGAATAAGGTAGCACAAAAATGTGGTGCAGCGGCCAGGGCAGCTGACTTCGAAGCACAGGGTTCACGGTTCGATCCCCAGCTCCGGCGGCAGCTCAGCACCATGTGACTCTGGGCAATAGCTCACTTAATTTCCACTCCGGCCCCCAGCGCCTTGAGACCCGTAAGGGTGAGTAGCTGCGCTATATAAAAAACGGACTTACATATATGTTATTGGTGTGGAAGAGGATGATGAGGTTGTGCATGCAGAGGACATTAGTGGAAGGGATCCTGGATGCATTGAAGAGGGTGGGGCTGAGCAATGAATCTTGAGGCACTCAACAGATGAGATTGTGAGCTACCACGGAGTATTGTGGCAGGCTGACAACTTGTGTTCTTTCCTTTAAGAAGAAGCAGATGCAGTGGAGAGAGGGTCCTGTGATGCCAGTCTCGTGCAGGGACCTGATGAGGATAGGTGTGAGTCAGTGTCAAATGTTGCAGAAAGGACCAGGAGAATGAGGGCTGCTGTGTTTCGTCTGTCAAGGATTATGATGATGTCCTCTGTGGTGGTGGTAAGTACTGTTTCAGTACTGTGGTTGAACCTGAATCCAGAATGTGTAGTGTCGAGGATCAGGTGTTTGCTGAGGTGATCAGTGAGGAGTAGTTGAATAGTTTCTCAAGGGCTTCTGCCAGTTATAGTAGGAGGGAAATAGGTCTTCAGTTAGAAAGCATGGCCGAGTCAGCTGATAGTTTCTTGATCAGAAGTATGACAGTGGCATGTTTCCAGGTGTCCGGGAATGTTTCTGAGTCAACTGAGGCATTGAGGATAGGTGTTAGTTCTTCTCTGATCAGTCGAACTCCTTTGGTTAAGGCATGGTGGGAGTAAGGGACAAATTGGGCCCCGCATGGATGGTCTCCATGGTAGCAGTGATTTCAACAGTGGTGATGGTGGTGGGCCACGAGGTCAGGGTTCATTCTTCAGATTAGATGAAAATATGAGATGCGATGTGACGGGGTCTGGTTGAGCGTTGAACTTGCTCCATATGGAGCTGGTTTTGTTACAGAAGAATTGGGAGCTCTCCAGCCAGAGTACTATGCTGAGGGGGCCCCCTGAAGCTTGAGGCCCCCCCCCCGCACCGCGGGGGCTACAGGGGCCTGGGTTACACCACTGGTGCTGCTCATAACAGAAACATCAGTCAAGGCCAACCAATCTGACTCTTGAAATAATCTATCATTCCTGCTTCCCAATTCTGACTCTCATTCTCTGCTGGTGGCTAGGAAAGCTTGCCAAAAAAAGCAAACAACAAAATGGAAGGTATGGAGCAATACCTGAATAAACAATACAAAGCAAAGTCCCCTATTAAAGTTGGTTTTATGTGTGGTCACCTCTAAACCCTAGAACTCAGACAAGGTATAAATACTTTGGTAATAAGGGGCAGATTTACAAAGTTTTCATCCAAGACAGCCCTACTGCCAAAGTTTCACTTGTTGCATGACTGGAAGAGAGCAGGACAGTGCCATATCCACCAAGATGTGGAAGGATACCCTTCCGGTACAAAATAGACAACTTTTGGCTTGAAAGAAAATTCCAAATACTTGTTCCTAATCAGAAATCTACTGTAGTCACGATACATTTGCTATTCAAACGAGCATCTGCTGGTGAATCCAGCCGTGTTTGGAGCATGAAGAGGTCATGGGAAGCACTAAACATCTATATTTTGAAAAATACTCTAAACTTGTGACTGGAGAAGTTTCACTAAGGCACTGATTATGAGCTGCCTTTTGTTTGGAGCAATAAATCTAACACCCCATGAAAATTTACACAGATCTGTACAGAATTTATTGTATGTGATATGTGCTGGGGCATAATATGCAGATAATGGTCCTTACTGCCCCAAAATCAGACCAACCCGGTTTTTAGCTCCCTCATTAAATTTGGGTAGGTGTGACCTGGTTAAATTTAACTAGAAATGAGATCTTTATTGCACCTAGTAATTACTCAGTGCAATTAACATTGCTCCACTTATAAGTATGATTCCTTTTCAAAAAGATGTTTGTACAGGGACCGAAATTTACTAATCCACTTGTAATGAAGGCCTAAGAGTACTCATCCCTACCTTCCAGAGAGATAGGAAAGCATAAGTATGGTAGGATAGATACGAAAGCATAAGAATGGTAAAGTAGTTTTATATTCTAAGACATACCAACATAACTAAATTGAGGGATTTGATTCTCCCTTGGCAAATTCAACAGTGGCAGTGATGTCTGCAGGCAAATAATGGAACAAAATCCCAAAATATACATACTGCCTAATGGCCCTTGCTCAACAAAGGCCAAAAGAGCAGAGGAGAAATTTCTCTAGTAGAGGCAGAGTGGACATTTCCTATCTTTCATATGACTTGGAGATGCTGTTTAAATGGATACAGTGAATGTTCGTATTTTTGAAAAAAAACACTTTTTATTAGGTATGGCTGCAGACGGCTTGTCTCTGTAGGTAGACACTCCTCGCCTGGTATCATAATTTTTGTGCTCAAGTTGTCTCAGTTAACACTGTCATATGATACTTATTTAAATGTCCATTGATGTGCACATTTCCAACAGCAGGTCTCATCAGGTTGCCAATTCGATACTGTAGTTTTTAGTGGTTAACATGACTGAGGGGATGTTTAGAGTTTGGATGAGAGAGTACTCTATCACAATGGCTACAGAGTACCCACGACGCCAAACTGAAGGTCCGCCAGTCTCATTTAGAAATGAAATGAAATGAGGGATTTATAAAGCGCTACAAAAACCCGAAGGTGTCTAGGCGCTAAATAGACAAGCAGGCAGAGGTCAAATTGTGAAGGTATGTTAGTAGAGGCAGGTTTTTAAGCGCTTCCTGAATTGAAACAAGTTGGATTCATTTTTTGAGAGGAGTAGGCAGGGAGTTCCAGAGTTTGGCAGTGGTGTAGGCAAAACCTTTACCTCCCCATTTTACTTTGTGTATCTTGGGGATGGACAGGTTGCCGCTGTCTGATGATCTCAGTGATCTGGCCAGGATATAAGGTTTGAAAAATTCTGACAGTTGCCAAGGACCCTTGCCGCGTATAGCCTTAAATGCAATACATAGAGCTTTGAACTGAATGCGTTTGCTGCGAGAGCCTTGGAAGCCGAATCAAAGCGGGTGAGCCCGAGCAGGACTCTGGCAGCGGCGCTCTGAGTCATCTGGAGTTTATGTATACTGCGCTTGCTCACGCTAGTGAGAAGGGCGCTGCAATAGTCCAGTCTAGAGTCAATTAAAGCTGTGACTACTGTTTTACTTAGCTCAAATAGAATGAACGGAAGTACTTTTTTCAGGATTTTAAGAATGAAAAAGCAAGCCGCTGTGGTGTGATTAATCTGGGATTCAAAGGAAAGCTTGGAGTCGAAGAGAACTCCAAGGTTCTTTACCTTGTTAGCTGGTGTTGGGGGAGGACCCATGTGATTAGGCCACCAGCTATCTGACCAGATGACTGGCGTGTTGCCAAAAAGCATAACTTCCATTTTTGATGTGTTGAGTTTTAAACAGTTAACCTGCATCCACTTCCCTATGTGGCTCATGCAGTCTTTAAATCGAGATGCAGTATCCGTGGACGAGCTGTTGATGGACACAATTATCTGTGTGTCATCCGCATAGGACACCAGCATAAAACCAAAGCTTCTTATCAGCTTGGCCAGAGGAGTAACGTACAAGTTAAAAAGGGTGGGGCTCAATGATGAGCCCTGTGGGACTCCACAGGGTAGTGTGAAATCCGGGGAAACAAATGCATCATGTGCCACTGATTGTGTCCTGTTAGACAGAAAGGATCTAAGTAGGAGGAGCGCTTTATACCTGATTCCCAGCGAAGCAAGGCGCTCAACCAACACATCGTGGTTGACCGTGTCAAAAGCCGCTGAGAGGTCTAAAAGGATAAGGGCAGCGCTCCCCCCTCTGTCGAGAGTTTGCCTAAGTTCCTCCGTGGCCGTGATTAGCACCAGCTCATTGCTATGGTGGGCCCGGAAGCCATATTGCGAGTGGTCCAAGATGTCACCTTCCACGAGAAAGGCGCACAGTTCTTCATTTAAGAATCTTTCTATGATCTTAGCTGGAAACGGTAGCCTAGAAATATGTCTGTAGCTGGATGGGTCCTCAGGATCCAAATTTGGTTTCTTCAGGAGTGGCAAAATGGAGGCTTTTTTTCAATCAGTGGGAAAATACCCAGAGGAAATCATGAGGTTAAAAATGGGCCAAAGTGCAGCTGCAATGGTTTCGGGGACCATGTGCAGAATTTTAGATGGGCATGGGTCGAAAGGAAATCCAGACTTAACTAAAGAAATTAATTTGGTAGTCCGGTCAAGCATGATTGGCGGAAAGATAGGGGGTGTGATGGTAGGGGAGCTATCTGCTTTAGCGTGATAAACTGGACTAGCACTCGGGTTCTTGTGGGGGGTACAGATAGGTTTGATTGGGGTACAAAAGGTCGAAGACTTGTTTGACTTTTTGTTGAAAGGCATCTGCTAACTTATTGCAGAATTGCTGGCTACTTTCCTGGTCTTGTATTTCTGGAAGCTTAGAGAGTTTTTTAAACGTGGTAAATAACCTTTTAGCGCAGCCATTGGCTGCTTCTATTTTTTCTTTGAAAAAGTCTGATTTTGCCTTCAGAATAAGCTTTGTATAGGTTTGAATGGCCAGTCTGTGGTCTGATTTAGTCTGGGCATCATTTGCTAGCCTCCATTTCCTTTCAAGTCTTCTACAAATTTGTTTTTGTGCCTTCAATGACTCATTGAACCATGGTTCAGAGGGAGACTGCCTGACTGAACGCCGCATGGTCGGGGGAGCCAACTGATGCCCAGCGAGGACAATCCAGGAGTGATAGCTCCTCACTGCCTTGTCCAAATCCACAGGGGTGGACTGACGAGAAGATATGAGTGTCTTGTTTAGCTCTCCATCCTCAACCTTGTGCCAAGGTAGAAAGCTAAGAACTTTCTTAGATCCATTAGAGGGCCTTTTAGGAGGCAAGGTGATTTCAAACATTATTGCCTTGTGGTCAGACCAGATAAGTGGCAGAACTCTGTTCCATAATAGATTAGGATGGTCAGAGAAGATCCCGTCCAGACAATGCCCGGCTGAGTGTGTGGCCTCCTTGAACAGCTGAATGAGTCCTGTACTGGCCATATGGTCTAAGAGGGCTTCGGTGTCTATGTCAGCAGTATTTTCGAAGTGAAAATTGAAATCACCTAAAATAGTGAAGTTGGATTGTTTTGCCTTAAGCTCCAGGAGCTGACCTATAGAATTTAAAAAATTGGATTTAGCTGTTGGTGGACAATAAATAAGTGTGCCATTGAAGGTATTCTGGCTGTCAAGCTTGATTTTAAAGGTAGCTACTTCGCTCTCTGTGTAATCTGAAATTGGTTTAAACTGTATATTAAAACCATTTCTGGCTATAAGCGCTATGCCTCCTCCCCTTTTCCCAACTCTGTCTTTCCTGTAAATTTTAAAGCCCTCAGGAAGAGCCCCTTGGAGGTCTGGTTCAGAGGAGGAGTCAGCCCAGGTTTCTGTGACGAAGGTCATATCGATTGCATGCTCCTCCAAGAGGTCGTGAACTGGTAAGGCATTTTTAATAAGCGATCTAGTGTTGAGGAGTACGCAGCGAGTTATGTTCTGTCTTTGATCTGGGATACTTTGCTTGAGGTTCCAGCGTCTCACTGGGGATAGGGGAGAACTGTAAACCACAGTGGTACAGTGGGGGCAATGTTTTTTTCCTGAGATCGAGTGAGGATCGAGGGGAGCGCCCGGGCAAATGTTGCCTGTAGGTCTGAGAAGCAATAAGGCTTCCCTGGAATACTGTATTAAAAAACTATTAGAGTCATCTGGCTTACAACTGGCATAGTGGCTGGCGCTGTGCACGGTACGTGCACGGACGGGCGCAGATGGGCTTGCCTTTGGTGCACCTTCGGCACGCCAGCGTCGCGCCCGCTGCGCGCGTCCGCTGCAGCATGGGACTCAAATAGGGAAAGGGCCGCTAAAGGCTAGACCGCCAACTTCCGTCAGCAGAAGTGTAGGCGGAAGTGAGTGCCAAAATTAGGTCCCGCCTTCCGCTCAATCGGCACCGCAGCCACGGTGGACCAGGGCAGGGACTGAAAAAGGCAAGTGTGGAGGACAAGCATTAGGCGTTGGAGGTAAGATCAGAGCGTTCAGTTAAACCGCAATAGAAATTAAAACCAATGGTCTGTGCAAATAGCAATAAAAGTGTTTAAAATAGACTGTGCAAAAAGCAAACAAACTTTGAACTAAGTCATTCAAAGCCAAGCATCTCTACACGTAACCCTTCAGCGTGGCTGCCTGCTAGTGCTGCGCATCCGCTGCAGCATGGGACTCAAATAGGGCAAGGGTTGCTAAAGGCTAGACTGCCAACTTCCGTGAGCGTAAGTGTAGGTGGAAGTGAGTGCCAAAATTAGGTCCCGCCCTCCGCTCAATCGGCACCGCAGCCGCGGTGGACCAGGGCGGGGACTGAAAAAGGCAAGTGTGGAGGACAAGCGTTAGGCGTTCGAGGTAAGATCAGAGCGTTCAGTTAAACTGCAATAGAAATTAAAACCAATGGTCTGTGCAAATAGCACTAAAAGTTTTTCAAATAGACTGTGCAAAAAGCAAACAAACTTTGAACTAAGTCATTCAAAGCCAAGCATCTCTACGCGCAACCCTTCAGCGTGGCTGCCTGCTAGTGCTGCGTGTCCGCTGCAGCATGGGACTCAAATAGGGCAAGGGTTGCTAAAGGCTAGACCGCCAACTTCCGTAAGCGGAAGTGTAGGCAGAAGTGAGTGCCAAAATTAGATCCCGACCTCCGCTCAATCAGCACCACAGCCGCTGCGGACCAGGGCAGGGACTGAAAAAGGCAAGTGTGGAGGACAAGCGTTAGGCGTTGGAGGTAAGATCAGAGCGTTCAGTTAAACCGCAATAGAAATTAAAACAAATGGTCTGTGCAAATAGCAATAAAAGTTTTTTAAAATAGACTGTGCAAAAAGCAAACAAACTTTGAACTAAGTAATTCAAAGCCAAGCATCACTATGCGCAACCCTTCAGCGTGGCTGCCTGCTAGTGCTAGAAATGGGAGGATCTTCATTATGGCAATGGTGTTGATTACTCCATCTCCACCATCGACTTAAGCCTCCGACAGCCCGACACAGTGAAGACCATTGGAGGTTCAGCAATGTGTCCGCCCACCCAATTTGGAGTCAGCAAACAAATGGACAGTTTTCACTGTCCGTCACCACAGGTAAAACCTGGCAGTGATGGGCAGTAAAAACTTCAAAATGCCTTCCTCACCATGGGAGAAGACTCCCATTGTGAGGGGGAGCATTGATCTTTTTATTTTCCAAAACAAAATCCCACTTCAGGCTTTTGTATAGGAAAATCAAAAACACTTTGAAAGTTTGCTGTGTGGCTCCCTCATGTTGATGGGGCCGTCCATCAATTCACAATGCATTGACAGGAACCACTGTGACTTCAATTCCAACCAATGATAGAGATGTCCACTGGGTCAGTGACTATCTCGGAATTTGGCAGAGTACTTTGCTCTGTCATCTTCAAGGAGTACACACCTGTGTACCAAATTCTAAATCAGGTCGTAAGTTACTTAAGTGAATGTTCCAAATCACATTTGCATCAATATATGTCCTGCTTTCCTGCTTGCGTTTCTTACTTACATGTCCTAGTGCCTATTCAAAAATATAAATTTAAACATAACTGTACATTTACAACCAAATTTACCTATTTATGCTGGCCACAAATTCAGAAGAGGTTTCCTGGGAGGAGTAAACCCATTTACCAATGCGGAGATCTTCAAGAGTTTGAAGATCGTTACAGTGTTAAAATTCACTCAAGTGGTGAGAAATGGGCATTACAGAGGGTGATTTGTCCTAGAAGTTTAGAAATGCGATCAAAATTGTCTGTTTAATGGCATTCCAAAACACTTATTCATCCCCTTTCCACCCCAGAAAGGATTGGAAATTTAACCCAATGCAGGGTTAGTGTACATCTACTTCCAGGGAGGAAACAGGAGTCTCAGATTTGCTGCGGGTGTAAAAGAAGGGCTTTCACCACAGAGAAAAAATAGAAGTGCATTGGAACACTATAGAGCAGTGGCAGCTCGCCGAGGGAGTGCTGCGGGGCGATGGGGCAGGGGAGGGGCGGGGTGGGGGGGTAGTGAACTCAGACATATGACGGACAGAACTCAGAGGGAGTTCTGTCCGTCATAAGTCCAAGTCCACTACCCCCCACCCTGCCCCTCCCCTCCCCTCCCCTCCCCCGCCGCCCCACAGCACTCCCTCAGTGAGCCGCCACTGCTATAGACAACTCTGCGCAGAGGGAATTGGAGCCTGCATAGGAAGTGCCACAATCTCCCATGAGAACATCTGAAAAACTGTGCTGTGGCAGCTTTCCAGGCCTACACCTATGATCTCCACCTGTATTTTTCCTAACCTTTGAATTTGAACCTCTGCCATTTACTATAGCACTCTAGAATAGTCAAAAAGGGATCTTCCATCATATAAGTTAGCAATTCAATGCCAACCACTTGATGGCCGCTGTTTCAGATGTTAACATTTACTTTGCTCGTTTGCAGTAATATTTGTCAGTGACGATCCTTCACCATGTGTCTAAACTTGGTTGATCAGATATGTTAGACCTGGCTTGTCCTGTGGGTTTATCCCTAGACTTTTAGCTTTTTTGGCCTCCTGTTTCTGACCTGTTTTTGTTGGTGTTATCACTCTAGGCACTTTACCACTGCTGATCAGTGCTAAAGTGCATATGCTCTCCCTGTGAATTGTTATGATGGATTGGGGATTCCATGATTGGCATATTTGATTTACTAGTCAGTCCCTAGTACAGTGCACTATGTGTGCCCATGGCCTGTAAATCAAATCAAATGCTTCTAGTGGGCCTGCAGCACTGATTGTGCCACCCACATAAGGAGCCTGTTAATGTAACTCAGGCCTGCCATTGCAGTGCCTGTGTGCAGTCTAGTACTGCCATGTCGACCTGGCAAGTGCACCCACTTGCCAGGCACTAACCTGCCCTTTTCTTACACATGAGTCATCCCTAAGGTAGGCCCAAGGTACCCCTGTGGGCAGGGTGCAATGTATATGAAAGGTAGGACATGCCCTGATGTGTGTGGCATGTCCTGACAGTGAAATACTGCCAATTTAGTTTTTCACTATTGCAAGGCTATCTGTTCCCATAGGATAGAATGGGGAGTTTGCTTATAACATCTTATAAGCCCAACTACCCATAGGAACAAGGTAGGAAAATAAAGTTTAGTATGCCTGAACTCAGAATGTTAAAATGCAGCTTTTAGTGAGGTGATTTTTAAATTCTGTGTTTGAAAATACCACTTTTAAAAAGTAGGTATTTTCTTGCTTAGCCACTCAGTGTGCCTCTGCTAGGATGTGTATTGACTGGCTTTGGAGTGACAGGGGCTGGGGATGTGCAGTGGCTCCAGAGAGTCTGCATGAGTCAGCGCTAGGCTGAATAGGCCTGGTCTGCATTTGGAGTGGTGGGAGAAGTAGCACCTGCACCTAAATAGGGCTGTGCCTGCCTTCCACAATGATGGCTCCGCCCTCCTATGGTGTGTCTGGAGCCAGGGCTCACACTGACAATGGAGGAATGTGCATGTGCAAATAGGTGGACTTTACTGCGCATACACAACCTTGCACACAACTCAGGCACATGTGCACAATGCTGCAGCTGTGGTGACATTGGTGGTGGCATGCCTTATCGTGCACATGACCAGTCACATTCACAGTGCATCCGCATTTTGGCGTCAGAGTCAGATGTGTCCTTGTGCAGGCAATTTGTATGTGCGTGGTGATGTGGCAATGGGGCCATTTTGCCACCCTGCCGCATGTCAAGTTGTTGTGCCACTTTGTCATTTGAGGGGGCACTTATGGAGTGGACTGACGTTGACCTTGGACTATGTTGGGCTTCCTTTTCTGTGCACATTTAAAAGTCTGTGTGCTGGCCAATGTGTGTCGTGCAATGTGTTGTATGAGAAGGGTGATATGTCCCCGTGCCACCATGGACAGGGGTATCCGGGACATGATCCACAGTGAATGTGACTGGTCATGTGCACGATAAGGCATGCCATCACCAATGTCAGCACACCTGCAGCATTGTGCACATGTGTCTGAGTAGTGTGCAAGGTTGTGTATGCGCAGCAAAGTCCACCTAAATGCACATGCACATTCCTGCACACCACTCAAACACATGTGCACAATGCTGCATGTGTGCTGACATTGGTGGTGGCATGCCTTATCGTGCACATGACCAGTCACATGCACAGTGCATCCGCATTTTGGCCTCAGAGTGGGCCGTGTCCATGTGCAGGCAATTTGTATGTGCGTGGTGATGTGGCAAGGGGGAAAATCTGACATCACCTGCATCACCATGCAATGTGCCCCCTTGCCTGTTCATGAGATGCAGTCTGGTGTACACCAAGTGGGGAAACATCTAGTGAGTCTGCATACCACACACACATGCAATGTCACAACGAATTGACCATGTAGGCTGCTGGATAAAGGTTGCACCTCCAAAAATGCACACAAACAGCACACTTCACTCAAAGGGCGATGGAATACAATGAGCAGGGGGACGTGCCAACAACCACACAGTACGGGAACAATGCAGAACAGGAATGTATCACACCAATATGTACTTTATGCCTTGTCTGTGTGACATACTCGGTGAACCACAATGTGCCTGTAAAGCTGTCTCACTGCCAAAGTATGACAACAAGCAAGGATAGCTAATTTGAAACAAATCATGTCAACCAGCCAAATGCCACCCTCAACCCCTATGTAAAATTGCACTCCTACCCCCACAAGTGTACACATCTGCCACACAGAATACAGCATTCCACATCAGTCCTGATGTGAGTTGCACATCACACCATCATGTGCAATTCAAATCAACGGTTTTGTAAGTCAACTGTGTCAGTGAACAAATATGCAGTCAGGTAGTCATCACCCACATGCTAAGCCAGGCACTGAATAACAGAACCAGGACAGCAGGTATCATCCATGGCAGCAGCTGAGTGGCACATACACAAACACACATCACCCGCACATTTGCATCTCTTGTTAGGGTGGCGTTGACCAGGGCTGAGCACCATAAATAGGCATCATGAAATGCACATACATCAGAAAACTGACCACTTACACACCACACGTGGAGTCAACCTTGAGGGTAATGGGGGTTGACACTATGGGGCATATTACCAAGCCCCTATCGCCACCACAACGTCACTAATTTTTGACGTTGGGGTGGCGATAGGGTCAGCGCACCATTATCAAGGCAGCGTCAAGTCACTCAATGTGGCTTAAAGCCACGTTAAGTGGCTTTACGCTGCCTTCAGAATAGGGCCCCTTTCACGCTAAACTTTGTGTGAAAGGGGGCGTGCAGTGGGTGTTGTGGTGGGCATCCCACCACAACACCCATTGAAGTCGACGCTGCCATCCATTACCAAGTTAGGCGAGAATAGGTGGCAGTGCTGATCTGAACACCAGAGAAATCCTGGGCCTAAGGTTGCAAAACTAGGAGAAGTGCATTAAATCTCCTTGTTTTTGTTTGTTTCATGTGTGCTCCCTTGTGCAGCCCACATGTGAAAAGCAAAGTTCCATGGTATTTTCATGTACAGGAAGGTGTCCCTTCCTGTACATGAGCAAACTGTACTTGTAAATGTCATTTCGTAGCTTCCATGTGTGCTGCACGAAGCAGCACACATGAAAGTTAGAAAATGCCGTCTTAGCTTTGTCCATGTGCAGGAAGCAACTACTTCCTACACATGAACAAACCTCCCTGCTCGCAGACACCCTTGCACTATGGTGCAAGGGAGCCTGCGCTGGCGCTAAGCAGTGTAATTTACTTCCATTGCAGGGGGAAACGCCAGGCTGCACCATATCCTTAATAACATGTTTGAGCCTGGCATTACCAAAGTGGAGGTGAGAGCCGTGAAGACAAGATGGCAAACGCCTCTCCCTGCCACTTCCTTGGTAACATGCCCCTGTCTGTTCAGACTGCAACAGCAATCGAAACTCACGCCGAACCATACTCACAACGGGTCAGCCAAACGGAGGGCACTCAGCAATGCATGCAATAAAAAACATGAAGGACGACATGCACACCAGACAAATTACACTAGACAAAGCAAAATGGATGTCCATGTGTACTACATAGTGCAGCACATGTTGAAACAGCAAGTAAGCTCACATTGTAATGTGCCTAAAGGGTGCCCTACTCACACATAACCATACTTGCACAAAACACATGCACATGTGCAGTACCCTGCAATGCTGCGTGTCCATGAGCCACATTGACAAGGCAAGTGACAGTGCATGATGAATAGCATGCCTGCAGGCCCAACCAATTAACATCGTTCAGGCCACCTCACTGAGGTGGCTGAGTGTGGACAACATCCTTAAACAAGCAAGTCACACTCTGACACATCCTCGTGTACATACAACCCCTGACGTAAACGAGACATTTGAAGTCAAACAATGCACAACTCTCACAACTCTGACCAAGACCCATATTCCACCCAGTTTGCCTCAGCACAGCATTCTAAATGCACAGAACTCAAAGGCTCACTACCTGAAAGGTATAATGGGCAGCTAAACCAAAGCTGCAGGTGCCACCAGCACACAATGCAGTGCACACAGAGACAAATCTGAGCCCATCAACATTGACTACTATGTGGGCCAAATTGCATTACTCACACAAATGAACAGAGGACACAACTTGTGATGCTTATGTGTAGATATTGTACAATAGCATTTGTCATAGCTGGAAACTGTGAGATGACAATGTACAACTACAACATCACATCAGCAATTACCACAAAATCATCACTATCCTGCAACAAATAGTCATCTCCTCAAAAACTGTATAAATGGACACTGTCCTGCTGTCTGCTTGTAAACACATCCAATGCATGATTGTACATGACAAACACTGTTAAACTGTATCTCCCCTATCTCATTGCAGAGGGAGAGACATCACCTCCTGGACATCAGACTGGCCCAACCTTCACAGATGACGAGAAGGAATACCCCACTATCGATCAGGAAGCACTGCAACATCTGCTAGACTCCTTCAGCACCCCACCTCCAGGAGCAGGGCAACCCAGCAGCATAGCGGCAACCCCACCCCCTGCACAAACCAACTAGCAGCAAGCACCTCCCACCACAGCTGCCTCCCCGGACCTCGAGGACCCATACCTGGCCTTCCAACGCCGTGTGCTAAAGGTCCAGCGGGAGATGGCGGAACAGGTGCGAGTAGGGTTTGAGCACCTGGCGGACAAACTTGAGGCCATACGTGGGTGTCTGAGTCTCATCCGGGACCACATGCAGAAGATCACGGACACCCACAGCCCGCTCGATGCCCTCCAACTGTCCATGGCTGACATTGCTGGAGTCATGATTCTGAGACAACAACAACTGTCTGCTCAGAGTGGCTCCAGCAATGTCAGCCAGGATTTGGCCAACATCTGTCGGATAATGGAGAGCATGGAGCGTATGTAGGCACAAGATATGGCTGCCAGGGCCGCACACCAGCGCGAGGTTGCTGGGATCTATCATGCCCTGCACCTGCTCATCACTTCATTGCTGCCACAAGGTCTGGCGCAGATGAATGCTGCTGCTGCCTCCACATCCTCAGCTCCGCCACCTGATGTGTCAGTGCCTCACAGTGCTGCACCCACCATACCACAACCCACATGTGAGGCACATGACACATCATAGGACGAAGAGGAGGATGAAAGTGCATTTTTGCAAAGGAGGAAGCGGTAGCATCCATCTGCGCCAAAAGGCCAGTTTCCTCCTTGGTGCCGGGCTTAGCATCATACCACGGAAAATCTCCTTGCACTGTCTTCCACTGTCCCCCGACAATCACCTTGGACCTCCACATGGACTGCCATATCACTTCTTTCTTGCCAATGCCACTGCAATCAGCCTGCGGACTGAACTATGCCTCTTCCCTTGGACCTGTTACCACCAAATGACTCTGTCTGGCCCTCCAACGGGCATCCATGCAATGTGGGCATGTATGGCCAAGCACTGGTCCAGTCTTCATCCTCTGAATGTCAATAAAATTATTTAACTCACACAGATGTGTGTGGTTCTTGACCAATCAAGTAGAGGAGTATGTAAAAAGTGTTCGGACACTGATTCACTCAGAAGGTACACCAAGGGAAATACGAGCAATGTACCTGTTTTACCTGATACAGATAGGCAGTGAGATGGCGGTGTATGTGTGAACTAGCGGTGCCCCCATTGCTCCAAAACAACCATCTAGCAATATACCAACCTAGCCACGTCCTTTCATGAAAAGGCATGTGTGCTAAAATGTCCTAGTCTGTTGCAGGCCACGAGTTGTGTCCTCCTTAACACTTGTAAACAAATATCTCTTGGCATATCTACTCACACACTACGTGGTGGACAAAGCCTGTTGTGATGGTGCACATTGCATGTCACATCCTAAAATACTGGACAGCATATTCACATTGTTGAAGACACAGAAGGGCACATGTCCACCATACACATACGGAACCACAATGTTTGCCTCAGTGAAGTAGATTGGCAAATAGGGGCTCACCCCAAGGTGCAAGCCGTCAGTCAGCCCCTCCCTGTCGACAAACAATGTAACCTAAAATATGCCCCCTCTCATGCTGTGACCACTGCGAGCGTATCAGGCAATGTGTGTAGGGATGTGTGTGGCACTGCACTCAGCATATAGTCAGATGCACGGACAACATTTCAAGGGCTTCATCAACATGAGCCAATGGCAGAAGTAACAGCTGGGACAAGTCTCCATGACACTGTCACTACAAGGAGCAATGCAACATTTCCCCCTTGTGTACAGCAGAACAGTGTGCCACCCCCCAAACGTTAGCTGTGACAAAATCAAAACTTGACTAGTCCAGTGAGTCACGAAAGGCATTTAGGGGATGTCAACTCTGTAAAGCAAAATGCACTAATCCCAAAATACATTTGTGAGTAACATAAAATGTGAAGTCATCACTTACTCTCAGATTACATTTGTAAATCAGGAACACTGCTGTTCCATGTCCTGTACACAATGCACACAGATTTCTAACAAATCATGCATGGTCTGGATAGTGAGCGTACATGAACCGGAACATATCTTGCAAAGGAAGCGGACACACTGGCACTACGCAGCAAGTGTGGCTAGGTCTGTGCAATGTAGATGGACTCTGCGGCAGGAGCATCTGACATGCAGGTGTGTGACGGAATCTGTGGAACATGGCGCATACACCATCTCCATGATGGATAACAGTAGCTAACTTCATTCACTTGCCATGCCATCTTACTAGGTTATGTGCAAAATGGGCAACAATGTGCTGTCCAAATCCATGAGTCACACAGAAGATGTAGAACGTCACAGACGACTGTTCCTAGACTAGGACATCAATCCAAATTGACACCCTGTCATCAATGCAAGTTCAGTGTGCTCACATCTAAGGTATCCGGACACAATACATCCTGCAAACTTACATGTCATGAGCAGACTTAGCGATTCCAATGGATAGTCCAGTGATGGCAAAAGTTGCATACAATGGAATGAGCCACACTCCACAACCTCATCCCTGACATAAGTGCAAGCAGAAATCCAAAGTATCATATTTTTATTAGAACAGTATAAATTTTCAAGTGACCAAAACTAACACTTATCACTATAACTACTACTAAAATCTAAACTAACTATAAAACAATCTTACTTACCTAAACTATCTACCCTAACTAATCCTAAACACGCAACAACACATCATAGACATCAACCCCCTCCCACCCTTAAGGCACACCACGAGACAGGACAAAGACATCTAAGCTATACATAAACTAACTAAACATGTAACCTACACAAAGATATATTTTTGGTAAATATTTTTTTTAATTTTATGAAGTAAAAACACATAAACCCCCCACCTAAAGGAAAAGGAAACTTATCCCCATATACGGATGACTAATTAAAATCTTATATCTACCTAACAAGCTAACACTAACTAAAATCTACACTAAAACTACACTACCTAACAAATAAATAACTTACCTAAAACTACATAATAAGAGATTTCAAACATTGGGGGGAGGGAGAAGAGGGGGATGGTGTTCAACAGGTCCACCCATCATGGCAGTCCCAAGTGTTGGTGTATGTCCGTCACTCGTCTGTTGACATCAGACAATTCGCGCCTGAGCTCTTCCAGCGATACCACAATGTCCTGAAGGAGCCTCCTGTCCTGCAATGTGAAATTGATCACTTGATCCCCAGTTGCAGGTGGGACAGTGCCTTGGGGTGGGGGGGGTGCCATAGGGGGATGTGCCACCTGTACCGGCTGGGACACACCACTGACGCCTGAGGGGCTGGGGGGGGGCTGTGTGACATCCTGGGCATGCTCAGGCACCGCCTTCCATGTGCCCTTCCTACGTTCCTCATGGTACCTCTTGGACATGTTGCGGTACCCCTTCGCAGCCTTCTTCACATGGCGGTAACGGTCCTTCCGCACCTGGAAGGCATGTATTTGGCCAGGCGTCATGTTGTCTGTAAAACATACACAAAGGCAAATTAGAGTCCCTTAGCCAATTTCAATTTCCTCCATACACATCTGTAATACAAGTTCACTTCAACATGGGAGCATACACCATAGCGTAACTATGTGAAGTCAGCAAGTGACCTGGACAACGACATGTTGAAGCATGGATCAGTGACTACATGCTGGGGAGACTGACATGACAGTGCATGGCATGGTACATGCACTGTCACTAACAAATTAGGCTGACAGTGGCAAACGATTGTGCCATTACATACACGGGAAGAGGGTGACATGTACAAGCAATCGGAGGAGGGAAGCATTATCCCCCTGTGTGTAGCACCACCCTCATCCTCTCCAGTGACACAGGGCTGCATGATAGGTACAATGCCCATGTGCAGGCATGTGTGTCCCCCAGCACATGTGTGCGGTTCATCATGACTGCGCCAACACAGGCAATCTAGCACCAGAGTGCAAGGGTGTCTGCGAGCAGGGATGTTTGTTCATGTGTAGGTAGGACTTACTCCCAGCACATGAACAATCCTAAAATGCCATTTCGTAATTTTCATGTGTGCAGCGTCGTGCAGCACACATGGAAGTTACAAAATGGCTTGTTGATCTACAGTTTGTTCAATGACAGGTATGGACACCTTCCTTGTACATGATCAAAACATGGCATTTTGCTTTTCCATGCGTGCTGCACAAGGCAGCACACATGGGAAAAGCATAATCGAGGAGAAAGGAAGCATTTCCCCGTGCATCGCCACCTTGAGACCAGGATTTTTCTGGGTGTAAGTTTTGCGCTGCCATCTAGTATCGCCAGACTTGATAATAGGTGGCAGCGTCAACTTCAATGGGTGTTGCGGTGGAACGCACACAGCAACACCCACTGCACGCCCCCTGTCACGCTAAGTTTAGCACCAAGGGTGACCTATTATGAAGGCAACGTTAAGACACTTAACATGGCTATCAGCCACGTTGAGTAGCTTTACACTGCCTTGATGATAGGTCGCTGAGCCTATCACCACCACAACGTCACAAAAAGTGACATTGTGGTGGAGATAGTGGCTTGATAATATGCCCCAACATGTGAAGTCTTGCCGCAGAGAGGGTGAAACATCCATTCCTCGTAATTCACACTCAATCATGCATTGCTGGTCTCCCCTAGGATCACTCCGTAGTGTATCAAGATACGCTGGCCGTAACTACACAGACAGTCACTATGCATTTCCCTTTGTGACGGCACCCTGGAGTCATCATGCTCATAGTGTCGTTTGTGGTAATGCTTCTTCACAGATAGCGTTGTCAAACCCTGCATTGTAAAATAAATGCCAAAGCACTTAAGGCAGAGCTAAAGCATGCGTGGTATATGCGTGCACAGAAATGACACCAATTGTGACTGAGGAGTTCCCACACCTGATCCAAAATCAATCAGGGAATGGACACAAGGAGACAGCTCGTCAACACCATTGCAGTGGCCATACATGCCAATGAGAATGATTTTGGCAAATTTGCTGTGTGTTTGGGGAACGTGCCAATGATATGCTTGGCTCACAGTTACACACTGCCACAACTCTGAATCTGGCATGCAGCATACCTACAATATCATAATTGTAAACTGTGTCTGTGCACTTACGTGCAGAAATGCACTGCCTCCTTGTGCATCATCATGCACACTTGCACAGTCATCTCACGCAAGGATGTACATGCATTCAATGTCATTGGATAGTCATCAGCAAACCCACTTACATGTCTCCTGTCCCATCAGTGTTCACTGCAATACACAGGCATGTGCTGTGGTGACCGAACCCATGGACCTAGGGGCATATTGACAAGGGAGTAGGGGAGACAGATGTTCGGCTCCTCTGATTTACGGCTACTTCCGCAACTTTGCTAATGCAAGTCTGAACCCTATTTCCAAGGATGTTGTTCAGACTTGTGTTTCCTCCTGCAATGGCGTTACGTCTCACAACTTACCTCGTACGCAGGCACCCTTGCACCAGAGTGCAAGGTTGTGTGTGTGCAGGTGAGTTTGGTGTCTGTACATGAAGGTGCCCCTTCATGCACAGATTCCATCCTAGAAGAACATGTTGTGACTATCATGTGTGTCGCTTAGTGCAGCACACAGGAAAGATACATTGGGGAAAAATGAGGTATGTTAATGTATGTACTGGAAGGGCCACCTTGCTGTACTTATACACACCATGTCAATTCTCTATTCCCATGTGTGCTGCACAAAGCAGCTCACATGTACAAAGCAAACATGATGATCAAAAAGCATTCCTGCTCATATGGCCAGAATACAACCGCGATGTAACTGTTGGTAAGTTGTGCCCTGCCAACTATGAATGCCGCACTTGGACATCACAGGCAGCCTCTGATACAATGGGTGTTGCCGTGGAACGCCGAACACAACCCCCAATGCACGCCCCGTTCACACTCAACACAGCGTGACAGTGTACCTCATTGACAAGTAAGCTTTAGTACACGTGGAATATATTAATGCTGCTCAGATTATGATGCTAGGCCCCTATTGACAACACAACTTTGTTGACAGTTACGTTGACTTTGCGATATGGGCTTGATGATATGCACCTCACTTTCAATGTGTGTCACTGACTGGGGATGGGCCAAGTGACAACTGTGAGACCAATGCATTTGTCCAGAGTCACTTACCGATTAGTGCACACTGCTGACTTCCACAATACATCATCACACTGTAGGCAAGGTAGACGTGATACGCACCCATACTTCATACTGCAACGGTGATCATGTGACCCAGACATCCATGCCAACGCAACATGCTAGTCAATTACGTTCCAACTCACCAGTGGCGTGTGGGTCCTCGAAGCTGTCAATGTCCCCCTGTGTGATTGGCGGTCGTCCATCTGTGAGACAAGGAAAGAAATATGTGTTGGTATTAGACTTCAAATCATATGTGTCGTATTCCTCATACCAATCATCACCATGACAGCAAATGCTACGTAACTGTAGTGTGGCGTTTGATGTTGACTACATGATTGGGTCAACTTTGCCTGCCATTCACACCAGACCTGTGACAGCTGATTTTGGACAGACAAGACTGTAATGCTAGCTGACATGCCCATAATCGTAGTGTGAGTCATCCACAAGGCATCATTACTCCATGCATCCTGATGTTCTACATGCACTTTGTATAATTGAGTAGCTGCAGATTGCACAAAGCAGTTACACAGAGGTTGTTGGTGTATGACAATCTGGAGATGTCCACTTTCCTTAGACCATTTGTCCCTAAACAGAACTTTTTCACACAGCAACTATGTTCACAGGGCAGCGTAGCTAACGTAACACAAATCATGAGGACAGCATTTTGTCACTACCTTTTGGCCAGCACACAGCTCACATGGACAATTCCATGGATAGTTAATGTACAGTCACCCATGCCGTACACAAACAATCATCTGCCTGCAAGCACATTTTGCGCAGGTGTGCCAGCTATGGCAGTACAGTGCTAAGTGTTGGTCCAGCGTAGTTGGTGACACAGACTTGCAACATATGCTTGTCAATGTGATGCTGCGTTGTGTCTCGGATGTGCCAACAATATGCGCAAACGCTTTGCGTCTCCCACCTCAATCAACAACCATTTCTCACTTTGACAGCAGTGTCACACACGTCGTAATTTTCATTCCTTACAGTCCACACGAATAAATGTGGAGTTGGTACTTACCACCCTGTAGGCCTGTCATTACTCCCACGTAGTCCAAGAGGTCTGCCTCACGTGCAAGCATGTCCTGCCATCGGTGCTTCCACTGGCGCACGTTGTGGTCCACTCTGAAGAACCGCAGCACACACCACCAAGAAACTCCAGCACTCTCCACAATAACCAGCAATGTGCTCAAAAGAGAAACTGAAAGTGCAGAACACTACTCCAGTAGACAGGAAGCATGCAGACATCACTTCCTGTCTCTTTGCGGCCCATTTTTGAGTATGCAGCGAAAATCTGCACGCAAATAGTCACATGAGTAAACTTTATAATGGCAAAAAGTGTCGCACAATGTATTGTAACATTGGGCGAATGGAAAAAGAAAATATTGTTTTTTCGTGTTAGCGGCCAGATCTGCACGCTAAGAGCAAATCAATGCACTGATGTACAGTCTTAGTGCAAATTTCATGTCAGAGCCCTGTAACAACATGTTGCGGTTGGTTGCCACTCAAATGACACCATGAAAATGATGTTTCACAACACATGACACCCTAACTTGCAACATTCAACACAGGTCACACCATAATTGCATATCTAACAAGAGAACCATCAATAAATCATGGATTTTTTGAGGGTGCTACTCACCCGTGGGGGTCACAAGGCGTAGGGGCATGACTTTCGGCACGCTTCAAGTTGTCTGTGTACGTGCATGTGTTGAAGGTGATGTTGATGTTGCGTAGTGGTTCGTGTGCGATGGCAGATGTGGCTCTGTGCTAGATGTGAGGGGGCCAGGGGTCTGTGTGGGCCCCCGAGTGGATGCCTGTCCTAGTGGAGGAGGTGTCTTCATCCATGCCTGGTGTCCATTTGGAGATGGGGGTCTGGTTGTTGTCTCAGGTGTGCTGGTGGTCCGTCTGCTGCATCAAGTTAGTGGTCCACATACTTGTTGTAGGGCTTGTTGATCTGGAGGTGGTCGTGGCTTCAAGGCTAATTGCTTCTGACACACAGAAAAGCAGGTTTTACCCCATTGCATGCCCTATTTTCATATTTTACACCATTGCACGCCCTATTTTCATATTTTACCCCATTGCACGCCCATTTTTCATTTTTTACCCCATTGCACGCCCATTTTTCATGATTTACCCCATTGCTCGCCCTATTTTCATATTTTACCCCATTGCACGCCCATTTTTCATATTTTACCCCATTGCACGCCCATTTTACATATTTTACCCTATTGCACGCCCATTTTTCATGATTTACCCCATCGCATGCCCTATTTTCATATTTTACCCCATTGCATGCCCATTTTTCATATTTTACCCAATTGCACGCCCCTTTTTCATATTTTACCCCACTGCATGCCCATTTTTCATGATTTACCCCATTGCACGCCCTATTTTCATATTTTGCCCCATTGCACGCCCATTTTTCATGATTTACCCCATTGCACGCCCTATTTTCATATTTTACCCCATAGCACGCCCATTTTTCATATTTTACCCCATTGCACGCCCATTTTTCATGATTTACCCCATTGCACGCCCTATTTTCATATTTTGTCCCATTGCACGCCCTATTTTCAGATTTTACCCCATTGCACGCACGATTTTCAGATTTTACCCCATTGCACGCCCAAATTTGCATCTTTTACCCAATTGCACTCCCAAAGTTTCATCTCTTACCCCATTACACGCTCACAGTTTCATTGTTTTACACAACGTACACACTCCAATAAATTATTGACCACTGACAACAGACTACAATTGTGCATTTATTCACAGACGACAACCTATATTGACTGATTTACACAAAGGACACACACCAATTTTGGATTGTGTAGCCCAATTTGCACCATGAAGACTCTAGTCTTACACATTTGACACACTGAAAAACATCTCTGTACTGAGGAGACATGGATGAAGTTTTGTTATTTCCTTTGCCCATATTGTGCAACGTACCCTTTTCAGAGTGATGTACCCATGCTGGACAGTAACATGCAGACAGGGTATGTGTGTATGTTTTTTTATCGGCACACACCGTGATTGCGGTCATTTTGCTATGAGATACATTGGAGGGGGACTGTCACAATGTGACGTGCTCAGTTGAAGAAATTGTTTATTATTCGGTCCCTTCGGGCAGTTCCTGCTGCATTTACTGTGGGGTGTGTGCCACCTGCCTCATCTTCATCATCATCCTGGTCATCGTCCGGTGCAGCAGGCACTTGAATCCATGGAGCACTGGTGCGCACACATATATTGTGCAATACACAACATGCAAGGATGATTTTGTTGACCATTTCAGGGCTGTACAGCAGTCTGCCACCTGTGATGTCCAGGCAACGGAAACGTGACTTTAGCACGCCAAATGTGCGCTCCACAATGGACCGGGTGCATCTGTGGGCCGCATTATACTGCCTCTGGGCCTGGGTGGTGGGGTTTGGGAGGGGTACTTCATCCACGGGCATAGTGCATATCCTTGGTCACCTGTAACATGTGATAGCGAGATGTTTACATTATTGGTTGTGCCGGCTGTGTTGTTGGTGTAGATGGTTTTGTGGTGTGTCATTTGTGTTATGTTGGATTTCATGTTAGCCATGGAGGAGCTTTTGGCTGGGGTAGATCTTTTTGAACCTAGTTTTGGTGATCCCATGGATCGGATCCCCACTTTTAAAGCGCGGGAGACTGTTATAGATTATATATTTATCTCCCCCACCTTATTATCTCAGGTACTGTTTTATAGTGCCAGGTGGTCGCCTTTTAGTGATCACAACCCAGTTATACTTGTGCTAGATAACGATTGTGGTCTTTTGGGAAATTTGGAAAAGTTAGGGGGTGTTAATAGTGTGAAAACAAGTGACCAGGGTCGGAGGCTCAAATGGGCCAAGGTAATTCCGGACCTCTTTTTCAGGGACCTTTGTGAGAAGGCTAAAGATAATATTGCAATATGCTGCAATAATACCATCCAAGGGGGAAAGGTTTTAAAAGCCTTTGAAGGCATTTGTGGCCAGGTTGCAGCTGATCTGATAATGATAACTAAACCAAGATTAGCCATGGGTGAAAGGTGGTTTGATAGTAATTGTTCACGGGCCCATCGTAACCTGGTCCAAGCCTTGAAAAATACACCACGAGAGAAGGACCAGATAGCTATGCTCAGGAAACAGTATAAGACTGCTGTCTCTACGCGGAAAAACGAGATTAAAGAGGAGGCCTGGAATGCCCTTTTAACAGTTGAGGTTCTCAAGGACAGTTCTAGATTTTGGGCCATTGTTAATAAACCTTTTTTCACTGGTATAGAGAATGGCGTTTTAGAATGTAATATTACAGAAGCCCAAAGGCTCTCCCATTTTGAAGCAATGTATGGGTCTAAGGATGCTGATGACTCAGCTGTTAGCTCTGAGGTTAACAGGGTGTCACCTCCTATGGTTTTTAATGAAGATGATGTAGAAAGGGCGATAATACAGATGTCTAGTAATAAAGCGCCTGGCCCAGATGCCGTTCCGGCAGATTTGTATAAACTTAACCCAAAATTCTGGGCAAAAATCTTGACGAATGTATTTAATGCCTCAGGTTACCAGGGATTCCCTACATCATGGTCCTTATCTACGATCATCCCAGTTTTTAAAAAGGGTCAGAGAGGGGATCCTCGGTGTTATAGACCGATATCTCTTATTGATTCCACAGTGAAAATTTTAGGGAGAGTGATCCTATCCAAGGTCACGGATTGGGTCAATGAAAATGAGGTTTTATATAACCTACAATATGGTTTTAGACAAGGTAGGAGCACTATAGATCAGTGCCTTAATTTACATTTAATAGTAGGTAAATATTCCATAGCTTAACCAGGTAATTTACAGTTGGCCTTTATGGACCTTCCTCGGCCTTCGATCTGGTTAACAGATCAAAGCTCTGGTCCATTCTGCTTGACATGGGCATTGACCCATGTTTAGTCCATTTTTTGGCAGATTTACACTGGGATCTTTCAGCAACAGTTAGGGTTACTCAGGAAGGAAAATGCACCAGGCACTTTAAATCTGGCTGAGGTGTTCGCCAGGGATGCATTCTGGCGCCATTACTTTTTACCCTCTATATCAATAAGCTAGATTAATTCTTAGACCAGGCTAGTTTGGACATCCCGCGAATAGGGGAAAAGGGTATCCCCGTCCTCCTATACGCGGATGACGCTGTGCTTTTAGCCCGTACGGCCATAGGCCTTCAGAGGCTATTGGACGCCTTTGGGGCCTACATGAAGTCCTTGGACTTAGTAGTGAACATATCGAAATCTCATGTTATGTCTATGGGCCAAAGAAACAAAAAAGTAAAATCTTTTTATTGTAACGGTGCAGAGGTGTCCAGAGTGTCTTCTTTTACATATCTGGGGGTCTTATTCGATGAGAGAGGTTCATTGGTCCCCCAACAGAAAATTAAAAGAAGTGCAATGGTAAGGTCAACGGTTGCTGTCCAAGGGTTTGCACAGCGTCTGGGGGCTAGGCCCATTGAGGCCATGCTGAATATCTATAGATCCAAATGCTTGGCTATTGCTCTGTATGGCTCTGCCATCTGGGGCTTCAAGCATTTCGAAGGGGTTCAGATAGCTGAAAATAAATTTTTGCGTACCCTTTTGTCGGTTCCTCAATCGACCCCTACCTTTGCTATCCATCAAGAATTGGGGCTTGGATATGTGACAGACTTGATGAGGTTGGCCCCAGTGGTTTGCTGGCTTAAGATCTGGCTTAACCCAGACTTAACACTAAATCACCAGATCATCCAGGATTGTGTTACCTTAGAGAAGGCCAGCAGTATCCTGTGGTTGCATTATGTCAAGCATATGTTATCAAAATTGGGGCGCCCAGATCTTTTTAATTTTACGGATAGAATAAGAAAAGAGGATGTTAAATGGGTTAATTCCCAATTTTTGAATATACTGTTGGCTGAACGTGAGGAGCGGGAGTGAGTGAAAACCTCAGTTAGGGCTCACTGTTTGTTAAAAACCTCCCCTCTGATTGAGCCTTACCTGAGAATTGTTACCAAGCCTTTTCATCGCTGGCTTTTAATTAGGTTTCGTTTTAACTTGATTCATTTTTCTTTAGGTAACCTGCAAGGGTGGTGCAGACCGGAGGAACTAGGTCCATGTCCTTGTGACAATTTCTCCCATCAGGACACGTTGCATTTTATAATGTTTTGTGATTATTACAGTGAGAGTCGCAGGAGGTTTTTAGTCCCTCTGTTAAGAGGAAAGGGGTTTTTACAGGTTAGACCTGCCTTATTTTATCTTCAACTGCTTAACGATCCATGGGAGATTTTTAATATTGCGAGTTTTCTAGTTGCTGCGGCTCATCTTAGAAAAAGAAGGTATCCTATGTTAGAACCTGTATGAGCACTGATTGTAAAGAAAACTTCGGTTTTACCCCTCTCTGAAACTACCCTTGACTGTATTTTTAGAGTTTTTAAGCATTTGACAATTGATTTTGCTATTTTAATTTATTTTTAAGTCGCTCATTTGTTTTATTGGGTAACATGATCTTATTATATTGTGTATTGTGTATTGTACTTTTATGGTTTTAATCAACCGAATAAAGTGGTTTGACTGACTGACTGATGTTAGCCATGTGTTGCTTCTGACTGATTACAAGCATCACTGAAAATTAAATGGCCTCACTGTTGATACACCCTCCCCCAAGCCTCATCAATTGTGTGCGCTGCGCGGTTGCATGACTGGCTCTTCTACCATCTATCGATGGCACTCATCCACCCTCCTCACAGTCAATGCCATGTGAACGTTGAAATGGCAATGGGCCACACCAGACACGGTTCACGTTCAGTTGTGCTGTCGCTGCTGCCAGACCTGCCCCAATGCACAACACATGCTGTTTCCTGTGCCGAGCGGCCACATCTCAACAGTCATCAGCCCCCTCGCATGCAGGGCCCATTGCAGGCAGGAACGCTTCACCCACACCGTCAGCATCATCAGACGCAACACTGTCCACTCCGTGAACTACGTACTCATTCTGGAGTGTAGCCTCCAACTCACATGCCACGACTACTCAAGATCCATTTGACTCTGGGAAATGTTAGCTGACATCAGACTGTCCCAGATCTTCAACACACTGATCCACAAGGCAGGGCACACCTTTGACGGCTTCTTTGCATGTGTAGACTTCGTCCAGTTCATTGGCCCCACTAAACGCACGTGTTGACCACTTACGCATGCACCACCTTGTTGATGTACCCCAAGCCACCGTTGACCACATGCAGGCCCCCACAAAGTTCGTGTAGATCAGTCACCGAGGAGATTCTACACACCACCATCAACAGCAACAACCACAACACTGCAGTCGTCAATAATGGCGCAAGTCCACATTTTCCAAACATGTATCTCCAACTGCACATGCACCCTTGTCCCACTATGCAACTGCAACATACGGCAGGCAATGAATGCCACCTCGGTCAGCACCAACCTCAGAGTTGGCAGATGCATCTGCTGACACATGGAGTGGAGCTGGTGCAAGCTTTGGGATACCAGTAAACAGCACCACCAACACGTACAGAATGTTCATATTCATCATCAACAATACGCCCACACACCAAACTGCTCTTCCAGGTAGGATTGCTGTGATTTGCAACATGGATGATCATCAGCTGGGGCATGCTATACGCAGGGGAAACATGAGCCCTCATCCTCGTAACAGAACAATCAGCATGTGGCATCACCGGGTGGTCCAACGCCTTCGGATGCCCCCACCCCAAATCTAGGTACCTAGGCCCCATATTTGACTCCTCCATCTCCATGTACCTACAGGTATATGCAGTAGCCTGCAGCTGCTTCGCCAGCCTCTGCATCCTCCATGCAACCTTCACATGGATCCCTCCATTGTCGAGTGTAACAGTGACCCACACAGTCATTGCCATCAGGCTGGGCTACAGAAACACACTATATGCCAACATGGGCACGTCTGTGGTCAGCTTACTCCCGACTGTCCAGCATAACCCCTATACACTGGGCCTTGTGTTCCTACTTTCATTATGGATCGTGTGCCTCCATCGCATATACATGGTTCTCACCTCTCACCACATTTGCTTATGGGTGGCACAGGGGCTAAGCATTTGAGGATGGTTTGTCTGCATATCTAGCCACAGTTCCCACAGTTCTTGGTGTTGTTGTATCTGGTATGTGGGCATGTTGATTGAGATGTTGAATGTGTGATTGTGACATGTATATTCTCACAATTCTGATTTGCATCTCTGTGAAGTTGAGGCATGTGGTGGGTCACGTTAGTACTTACCGACTAGCACTGCATTTCCATATGTGCCATCCTGGAAGCGCTGGTTTATGATGGACTATCGGAAGATGTAGGAATCATGCACACTCCCTGGGAACTTGGCTATGACATTGGTGAACAGTCCCCGGTGGTCCACTATTGCCTGCACATTCATGGAATGCGTGTGCTTTCTGTTGTGGTATATGTGTGCACTGTCTGCAGGGGGCACAAATAGGACATGTGTGCAGTCAATTGCGCCAAGCACCTGTGGGAATCCGGCTATGGCGTAGAATCCTTGCTTGGTCTCAATATGTTCCTGCACAGTGTTGGGGAAGTGAAGGTGCTGGGGTATCAGGCTGAGTATGCCATCCAAGACAGTTGGGGGAAGATTGAGAAGGCTGCCTGTGAGACTCCTCCAACTCTGGCCGTTGTTGGTTGAAAGGTCCCAGAGGCCAACATATGCAGCACGGCCAGCAGCTTTGTCTGCGGAGGGATGTTGGTTCTCCGCTGTGTTTGTGGCGTCAGCCTGTGGGCTATCAGGTTCAGGATGTTTTGGATGGATGTCCTTTTGAGCCTGTAGTGGGCAATGACATCCTCTGGCGTCAGGTCTGCGAGGCTGAGACGTCTGCGCAGGGCCAGCTGTCGTCTTTGGCGCAGCCTTGGTGGTGGTCCTGGGGGAAGTGGCAGTGGCAGTTGTTGCCTTCGTGCCTTCGTGGGAATCCAAGCTGTATGATTAGTACCTCCATGGCGTCTGTGGGGCTTCAGGTGTGGGTCTGGGCTAGTCTCCCTTATATGCCTCCATTTATCACCATTTTACAAATTTTAGACCTGGTTTTTTCAGGTCTTATTTTCCTGAAGCTAAGGGGCCTTAGCGGGACTTTTTTTATCGCTTTGCGGGTCCGGGACATCATTGGTAATAGTGCGATGGTGTGTTAGCGACTTTTTTCATGAAATTTTGAGAGGGAACGCCTACTTGGCATATCATTAACGGACACTATCGCTGCCATGCACAGCGATAGAAAAAACGATAGCTATCGCCGGAAAGCTGTCGCTAAAGCTTGTTAGCGACATCTTGGTAATAGGGCGATAAAAAAATCAGGTATCTTGGAATTTATACTGAATGAAGTAAACATTTTATCTGTAATGTTATCAGTGAAAACTGACATAAACTTTATATGCATCAGAAATATTAAATTTATGTTGCAATTCTTGATAAGAAAATATACAGCAATAATGAACTATTTGATTAATATTTCTAATCCCTTTATTAATTCACTCAAGCAAATGTTAACATTTTTCTTATTAATACAGATTTCTTTGTTATACCAAATGGAAGACCATAAAAACTCTTGCGATTCAGATAGTGTGTGAAGGATCAGAGGTTTAACTAACATACATGAATGGTGATAAGAGGGAATGTGAAATATTTAGGTTTTTTGTGACATAAAGACAAGTTCTTTAAAATAAAAATGTTGAAAAATAGAACTTTCTATTCTTTGCCTTATGGTCACAGTAACATAAATATCATCAGATAGCATAGTACATGTCTGTATAATAGTGAGTGAAGAACGATTTTTAAGTAGATCTACAAAAGTTAAGCCCACCTAGGATTTTTGGGCATTGAAGTGAATTTAAAGAGTTACAAGCTTTTTTCTTATTTCACAAAAAATGTGATTATCAATATAGCTAAAGATAAATTATGGAAGTTTGACCAATCCATGGAAAGTTTGACCATTTTTTCATTGAGAAATAGGAATTGATACTGGGCAGTTACATCATTTTAATTGTGTCTACTCTTCACCTCAATGATAACAAAAGAGGGGACCATTTTTCATTGAGATCATCAAGTTTAGTTTTAAGTTTGCCAACATTTATTTGAATTTGATTGGTTTGTTGAATAGAATCAGTGCACCAAACCCTATTTTTTTCAATGTTATTAGCTCTCCATGTGAATCCAGATTTGTTGAACATTTTATTAACACAATATTCAATAGCATGACTTCTGATTTGTCAATATTAAATTTTGAAACCAGACACTTTAGAAAAAGAGTATAATATATCAATAAAATCTGAAAGAGAGGAATGGAGATTTGAAATATATAAAAGGTCATCATCACAAAACTTTACTTTTCCCCTGGTATAATTATATCCTGAAATTTAGTGAGATCTACAAAGGTTTTCCACAAACGATTGAAGGGATAAAATAAAAGCAAAGGAGACGGAAGGCAACCTTGGCATGAACCCATACTAAGGGAGAATAATAAGATTGCATTATTTATGAAAAGTGATGTTTTATGAGAGTAATATAAAATTTAAATATATTGCAAAATATTTGGACGAAACCTATGCCATTTAAGAGATTTAACCATAAAATACCAATTGTGTCTATTAAAAGCCTTCTCAACATCAAGTAGAATGAATGCTAAAGGATCAGATAATTTAGAAGCACCATGAATTCTATTTAATAGAATTCTGGAGTTATCAGTAATATACCGACCTATCATAAATCCAGATTGTCCTATATCTATTAATTATGGTGCAAAATCATTTATGAGCATTGCCAAAATCTTTGCAAAAAATTTACAGTTTGGATTTATGACAGTTCACTGTCTTTTTTGAGGATAGGGCAGAGCATCACTTCCAGAAATTTGCGAAAGCCTTTGTGGAATGAAAATACTTAGGGACTAAAAGTTTAGAGAATTATAAATAGAATTCATTGGGAAATCCATCTGGACCTGGAGTTTTCCCCTTAGGGGAGATTTGCAGTTGCTTTATGTATGACATTACTTTGAATTCCATGCTCAATCTGAGATAAACCTACTATCTGACCTTGATACAGAAGCAAAAAAATTAGTAAGGTTTTTAACTTATGGGACATTTTCAATGTAAAACGTCTGAATCCTTATGATATGTGTTACCGACATTATTTGTGATAGAAGCAATAAGAGCTTCTTTTAATTTTCAAAATAATTGGCCAACATTTTCCCTGCTTTATTCTGACTACCATAATATTTAGTGTGAATCTTAAGTACCACATGCTTGTTCTGTAGATTTTGTATTAAGCTTCAATTTTGCTTTGGTAAGAGGAATTAATGAGGATTAATGCATGGAAGAATAGCATGCATGCTCTAATTTTTTTAGCTGTTTTAAAAGTTCTTCAGAATATTTGAACACTCTCTTTTATTAGAAGCAACATTATTGCTAATAAAGCTTCTGGCGGTCAGTTTAAAAGAGTTCCAAATTATGTGTGTTGGAATATCACTAGTTGAATTAAATTTAAAAAATCAGTAGCAAATTTATTAAAAGTCTCAATAAAGATTTTGGAAGCTAATAGCGGGGTTGCATCTGGCGGTCTTTGGCCCGTAGTAGTGCTCACCAGAGTTTCCTGCATCGGACAGGGGTGGGACTACGTCCCCCAGTCAGCTGAGCGGCAGGGCAGGGCCAGCGGGAAGAAATTATGCTCCCAAGAGCCGCACCGTTCCAGCAGCATGGATTGCATCTGGCGGTCTCCCAGCCCATAGTTGTGCTCACCGGAGCTCCCTGCACCCGATTGGGGTTGGGACTATATCCCCCAGTCAGCTGAGTGGCCTGGCGGGGCCAGTGGAGGACATCACGCTCTTAAGCGCCTCACCGTTCCCTCAGCACGGGACGTATGCGGGCCGTTTGCCCATCATCACGCGGAAGAGGCCGGGGGGGAGGGGCACTCTCTTTCTTATGCAATTTACTGAATTCTGCCGGCTGAATCAAGTAAGTCCTTTTTATACCTGGATTACATAATCACACCAACTGGCACATACTGCTTTCATTGAATATGGGGAAAGGGAAAGCTGGGGAAATAGCAAAACCAGCAGTCCATGCCAAGAAACTGAGAAAACCTTTGGGGGCTAGATCAGGGCCTCCCCAGACAATAATGGTCCTGTATGCTAGATTATATTGATAATTTAATTGAGGAGGTAGAGTCACTGTTAAACTCTAGAGCTCCTATGCCCAAAGAAAAGAAAACATAGTGCCAGACATGTTTAAGAAAGCTAAGAACCCACTAATTACTTCTGATGCTAACACCAAAGACCTGTGTAAAATAGCTACTGTTATTCATGTTGCACCAGAATCTTTTGAGACCGTGGAGTTAGGTCCAGTTCACAAAGTGAGCCTCCACCCAGTGATTTATTGGCCACACCACGACAACCATTATACTCCAAAGTTATCATCATTATAAATGGACCGTGTTTTAACAGATTCACCTCCTTAACTACCAATGGAGATGTTGACCAGTACCCCTTAGAATCTACAGAACCCTCTCTAAAAAAGAAAACCGTTCAAACCACCAGTGTGGTAATTTAGAAAGTGTATTCACTTCTTTAAATAATAATATCACAACCCTAAAAAGTGAATTCTGTTGCTGTGAATGTTCATGTCGTGTAGGGTCCTTGAGAACTCATCACATGCCACACTCAGGGTCAGAACCCACCTTAAGGGAATCATTCCTGCTGAGTTTATAGCACCCAAAACCAGAGGTTGGATCCAGTGGCAACTAAGTAACCAGTTTGACTAGATGAGAGGGGCAACTACTCAAAAAGAGCCACTAGTCTGACACTAACCTTGGGGACCCATTCTCCTTTCTTTCCTAAGGGCAAGACAACAAGTCATCAGGTCAACCGTTGACTCTCTTCCCTGTCTCAAAGTAATAACCTACTGTTTCCTCAATATACTCTGGGTCTGGGTGAAGATGTCAACACAAGGAACACACATTCGCTGTACTACCACCCTGAGATCTCCAGCATACTCATTGCCAATAATTCTTGAAACCAATTGCAAGAGAACAATTTATATGACACGGGTGACCAATATAAACCCAGGATCTTTTGAGGACACAGATGCCTTGATAGACAAAGTCATATTTTGGCTCACAATAAAGCGCAATTGCCTCTCTGTAATTAGATCGAATATCACTTACGCCAGGAGATTCTCCACTGATTCATCTACACATGATCATATCTTGGTTATGATGAGTGCTGCAATGCAGGCCAAGGATGTTATAAACTTTGAATTGCATACTTGCCAGCTTGAAGGGGGGCATAAGACTGAAATTAGGCTAAAGGCTTCACTTCCAATCATTATTCCAGCTGTGGGCTATTCTAAGAATGGGAGGGGTAAACATTTTCTGAGCATAACGAGGTATCTAAGGTGAATGCTGTTGATTGACAGATCCCATGATATATTAGACATATGTTTTGCATTAGGAAATGTGTCATCTATTAATAGCAGTATTGTAATAACCCCTAATTGTGGTACTAACAATGTTAATTTGTTGGGAAGGAATGGTAATATACTTTCTAGGGAAGCTCTATGTCCACAGAATACTGCTGGTTCTAAAGGTGGTGGTTATTCTCAGGCTAGTATCATTATAATATCCTGGATTTTGGCCAGAATAAAACCAAAATTAGTAGATTCTGATTGGTTGCCCTATATTGGTGAATGGGATGTGTGTATGTTTGAAGAGACATGGGCAACTGAAAAAGTGTATTTAAATGGGTTTACTTCATATAGTGTGGAAGCTAAACCCGCAGAGAAATCAGGGAGGGCAATTGATGAACTTTTGATTTTGATTAAAAATGATTTCCTTTGCTCACACACTAAACTGCAGCTAGACTGTCCCAATATAATGGGGATTACAGTTACACTTTCTTCAAGCACCCAACTGGTATTTATAAATGTTTATGTAAGATCTGTCTCTGCTAGCAGTGATTCCCCAATCCTATCCCTTCTGAATGAGCCAATTGAGTCCCTTCATCCAAACAGAAATATAATAATAGCAGGAGATTTCAACACCTCCTTTGAACCCTCTTCATATATCAATGAGCTAACTGATTTGGAGGATGAACTATGGAATAACCCCCTTTTGTCAGGGAAACCTCTGTGTAATTTTTCTGCCACCGCTCTTAAATTGCCTTCTATGACAGTTGGAAGAGGGCTAAGAGCATGCAACGGGTGAACCATCTTGGACCCAGTGAGGACACCTACATTCGAAAGAGGTTGCCACTCTAGTGTCATCGATTACATCCTCCTAGATGTGAGACTATGGCCCTTGCTGTGTAACATGAGAGTGGATCCCAGTTTGGATAGTGACCACAGTTCTTTGGTTTTAGCTTAAACTGGGGAAGTTCTGACCAGGGCGAAGAATGTCTGTTACACCACAGTACCTGAACCCGTTCTAGCCAACAACTGTTGCTATGTCTCCTGGCCAAATGTAATGTTCAATCAGAAGCTGTACTCAGAAATCTATCGTTTGTTTGTGACCTTTTTCTCTAACAATGTAGGCCTTCCTAGTTCTGCCATTTCCATACTAAACATCCAACGCCAGTTTTTTAACAAAATGCAGGATATTTTTTACAAGGAGATAGGTCACAAGAAATTCTGCCAGGGCAAATAGGTGAAATGGTATGATGATGAGTGTAAAATTGCCAAACAAACTTTAAGATCAGCTGTCAAGGGGTGCAGCCGGGTTATGATTATAGAAGCAAGGCGCAAATATAACTCTGCCCTGAGTAAAGCTAAAAGCAATTGAGATGATAAGATCTGGCAAGACATGCTTGCAGCTGTTAAAACGAATACAGAAGGTATGAGAACTTAACACCATCACATACAACCTGACAGCTAGGTCACCCATTTCACCACGCTTTATGCTACAACAAACCGAACCATCTTTGAGTTCTGCCCAGGTGACCCCCATTGAGGACACATCAGCAGGTGATGCAGGGAAAGACGACATAGTAGTCTTTTGCCTAAAAGATACTGCTAGAGCTATCTACCTGTAAAAATTAGCCAAGGCCCCTGGGCCTGACAAAAACCCAGGGGACCTGTATAAAACAGAGCCCCAATTTTGAACAATCTTATTATCAACTGTCATTGAGGCTGGTAGGGAAATTCCTGATTCATGGAGAGGGGCGGAAATAATCCCGATTTATAAAAAAGGCGATGCATGTGCCCCCTATAACTATAAGACCAATAATCCTTATAGACAAATTAGATAAGATATTTGCAAGGAAAGTCCTAGACAAATTAAATAAATTGGGTGGAAGATGAGCGCATCATGTCTCCTCTCTAAGCTGGTTTTCGCCCAAAGACAAGTACCTCTGACCAGGTCTTGAGATTTTCTACCCTCTACTGGAACAATGCTTTAATGTCAAGACAAAAGCTATTTGTGACTTTTGTCAATCTTAGAGCAGCATTCAACCTTATTCCATGTAATAGTCTGTGGGAAGTTTTGGCAAATATAGGTGTCCCAGGGAATCTGCTCCAACTTATTGTAAAAATATACACCGAGAATTATGCCCAAGTTCGGTGTGTAAACAAGGGAGAACTAACGGATCCCATTCCAATCATGCATGTCGTACGTCAAGGGTGCATTCTTGCCCCGATGTTATTCACCCTCTATATGAATGATGCAGTGAAATTGGGCCCATAGGTTGGTAACAGTGCACTGGATTGTAGGAATGATTTACCCACTTTGAACAATAGTAAGGTTCCCATCCTCCTTTTTGCGGATGATTCCCTCCTCATCTTGAAAACACATATGGGGCACCAGCTCCTGATCAACAAATTTCGAGGTTTCTGTATGTCCAGGGGCTTAGAGCTTAATGCTAACAAAACCAAGTATATGGTGTTTGGGATTGGTGCCTCCAAGAACTCAATTATTTGTGCTGGTAGTGAAGTACTCAAGAGAGTTCACAGCTTTGACTACATTGGGGTCAAACTGACTGATATATTTAAATAGGTAGCACAACTCAGTAAGAGTATGTTGTTAATTGAGCACAGAACCAGTGCCATCCTAAGACTGTACAAAAAAACAAGCTCTCACTCGATAACACCAGCATTGGAGGTGTACCGTGCAAAAGCACAAAGCACCTCACTCTTTGGTGCCAATGTCTGGGACTGTACTGACACTCACCAACTGGCCACCGCAGAGAGCAGCTTTGTTTGGAAGCTGGTTTCTGTACCAACCAGAACCCCCCTAATTCCACTCTTATTTGACCTAGGCCTAAAATAAAAAAGTTGATTTGGCTTCACTCAACCCGCTAGTGTATTGGGTCCATCTCTGGTCTACACCCTAACATATTGACTATAGAGATTCTCTCAGGGATTTAGTAAATACTACTAATGCCATGCGGGTACCATGGTTAAAAAAAATTCTTGATTGGTTCCATAGGCTGGGCTTACAGAGATTATGGGATAAGCCTTGCTCCCTTTGTAAAGCTGAGCTTGGCGGTTTCAAATCCCGCTATTGGACGTACATCCACGAGCAATATGTAAATAATGGGGACAAGGGTGATCTGACAAATAAGTATCTGAAATTCAAGATTGCCCCATGCTTTGAGCCATTCTTGGACACAATTTCCCCACCATTAGGTAAGAGCTTGTATGTGCTTTCGGCTGGGTATCCTCCCGGTGAGATCTTTTACAAGCAAATGGAAAAAAGAATCAGCTTTAAGCCTGTGCCCAGCTTGTGCCCTGGATCCTGAGACCAAGAGATGGCTGCTTTCTTCTGCGCTCCATAACACTGCCGGTGCGGACGCTCATTTATTATGCGCTATGGGTGATTTTTAATCACCTTTAAGCTCCGGAGACCGGCGGACCACCTAGGGAACATGAGGGAGTGTTTTGTTTCCTCGTGTCATTTAATTTGAAGCTGCGACAAGAAAAAGGGCTCTGTCACAATGTTTTCCAAAATGGCGGTCATCGGTGTAATTCTCCACACAACACGATGTAGGTAAGCTACATTTCATTCTTAAAGCTCCTAAATGCTATCTTGATGCTGCCTAAGGTACTGTACTGTATTATTTTTGCTTGACACATCGCTGTGTTCATAAATACCAAGTTTTGCGGAAGGCTGCTTTCTCTTCATAACTGGAGACTTCAAAATGGCGGCAGCTGCTTGAAACTTCACCTCATACTGCGATGTCCAATAGAATATCTGTAATCTGGTATTGCGCCTGATTGTAGTGCTGGTTGCTCACACCATGTGATGTATTGTGCCATGATAGTATTTGGCTTTGGCGCTTCCTATTGATTTGTCGTCATGACAGGAAGAATTTGACTGGCTTTTGGAGAGGTTTATTCTTCACCCTGACCTTTAAGGGCATACTTCACCTTACTTGCTTCTTCTAACCATACTAAGGCTATCTGGCTGCGGTTGCTACGAGCCTATCCAATGGCAGAAGGCATGGGTGTTAACACCAAAGATAGAGACTCCAAGGGGAATCTAAAGCGCTCCAAACAGACCTCACCTAATCCGGAATCACCAGCCAAGGGTAGTCTTGAGTCTGCCTCAACGTTGGAAGCGATATTACTCAAGCTCAATACTGTCCATGATATTGCACAAGTTACCAAATCGAATACTGACTTGTTGCAGGTAGAAGTGGCTGCTATTCGTAATGATCTTAAAAATCTTTCACTATGTGTTTCTAATGCGGAAACAAGAATCAGTAATGTGGAAGACATTACAAACAAACAAGCAAACAACATCCAAAATTTGGAGCGTTCTATTACTTCATTGAGGAGGGATCTAACAGAACAGAAAGATCGCAATCGAAGAAGTAATTTGCGTATTTTTGGATTACCGGGGGATTGTGAGAAGTCTGCTCCTTCAGTAATTGATTTCTTGCTTACTTGGATCCCAAATGCCCTGAATATTTCCTTCCCTAAAGACTTAGAGATAGAGCGTGCCCCAAGGGTCCCATCTTTTAAAATAAGAATGATTTCTTCACCAAGGCCTCTGATTGTTAAACCTTTGCGCCATCAACATACGGATCAGATTCTGGCACACATGAGGAAGCTCAAGACAATACAATGGGAAGGTCACAGAATATCCATTTCACAAGATTTTGCCAGAGACACGGTAATTAGACGTAATGGCTTCCTGAATCTACGCAAGAGACTCACTGATATGAATATTCCATTATCTTTTTCTGGTCCCTCAAAATTCCGGATCACTTTCAAAGGTTGTCCACAGATCTTTTATGAATCTTCAGATTTTTCGATGTTCTTGGATAATTAATTTGAATCTCAGATGGGCTCAGATTCTCTTCCTGGTACTTCTCACCCCTAATGATTTGTATTTATTGTCCTAATTGATATTCTTGTTTACAGGTCTATGCAATTCTCTGTACTGTATTTATTTATAATTGGGTTTACCTCCCTACAGTTTTGTTCTGTACAAAGTTGGTCTACTTAATTGATATGCTTCTTTTCAGGTATTCTATTTCAACTGATTGTATGTACATATATATTTATTTTTCTTCTCATCTCTATTTTCCTTTTTTCAAATCCCTTTGCTATAAGTAGGTATTCGATCATTGTTTCTATTTTCTTACTCGACTTTTTATTCTACTTCTTACTCTACCTCTTTCTTTATTCAGTGCTTTTTTCTAGGCGATAATCAATATACATGGATATATTATTTCATGATATCTTGGATCACCAATGATCTGACAGTTGTACTATTGTTTTCTATTTTAGTTATGATGTTCCACTTATGAAATGATACCTTATAATAGTTATTCTATTTCGGTCTTATCTAATATTTGTTCTTATGGAATGATATTGTCCATGATATTTTTATTTCACAACTTTACAGTTGGTCATTCATGTTATATATTATGCATTCTTTTTTAGATTTATTTGAATGAACTCTATAGTTGTATTTCTAATAAACGTAGGTTCATATTTATGTCCTATTCTTGTCTTGTTCGATTTACTTATGGATACAGGACTATGCAATTCTCTGTTTTGTATTTAGCTCTATTGGGATTTATATCCCTATAGAGTTTATATGATTGGATGTCTCTATCTATTTTTTTTTTTACTTATCTTTACCTTCTCTCTCTTTAATCCCTTTGCGTTAGGTAAGTATTTTATACTCTTTTCTTTCCCCTACTCTTCCCTTTATTCTATTTTCTGTTCGACCTTTTATTTTACCTCTTATACTACTTTTTTCTTTTTTTTGGTGCTCTTTTTTGATGGTAATTTATCTATATGCGATATACTACTTAATGATATCATTGATCAACCTTGGTATCATAATTTATATTGTTCTTTTATACTAATATATGTACCGTCTTGGAATTTCTATGCTTATTTTTCATTTTAGCTTTTTTAAGTTTGTCCAACCTGAAGCTATAGGCTGTTATAGTCATGGTGGTTTGCTTATGAAATGATATTTTATGATAAAACTTTCTATTTACATTTAATTCTTATCTAATACTTGCTCTAATTATATAATATTGTTCATGATATTTTTATTCCACAATTGGACATTTATTCTATATATTGTGTGTACCCTTTTTAATTCTTATTTAAATGAACTTTAGAGATAGACTTGTAATATCTTCGACTGATATTTATCTGCTATTTACAGTCTTGTTCTATTTTCTTATGCAGTATTTTCTTTTTTCAAATGTTTAAAATTCTCATTTTTCAAAATTCTCAAGTATATTATATTATATTTCTTCAGTCTTACGTTATTTATTGTTATTAACAAGAGTTATAGGTAACATAGTAATACAACTGACAATGCAATACTAGTTCCGATGCTCTGCGGCTTGTTTATCTTTGAGCTGTCTACACCATTGTTGATAGCATCTGTTGCTGCTCCTGCACGTTGTCCCCACATGCATTTTGTCTCTTACAGACATCCCCTGGTGGGGTTGAACTTTGTTGTTGCTCCGTTTTTTCTTGGAGTACATCTACTCTTTATTTTCTTCCTCCTATTCTTCATTTCTTTTCTGTTTCTTCCCCTTAATTTTGGGACATCTGCTTCATTTTATTTTGGGATATATGCTTTATTTCCTTTGGTTTTTGTTTATATTTTGACTGCCCTTGTACTCTCTTATCAGAAGTATTTTTTCTTGATGTTCCATGCATATCTATGTCTGGCTTAAACTAAGTATCCCTTAATGTTAGGGGTTTGAATCTTCCTGTTAAGAGGGCCAAGATTTTAGATTATTGTAGGAGTTTATCTGGTGATGTGGTCCTACTTCAAGAGACAAAGCTAGGTTTCAAAGAGGCTCTTTTTATGAGGAAAGATTGGGTACTTGATATTACTTGCTCAGAAGCTTCTAGGAAGAAGAATGGGGTTATGACACTTATTTCTATAAGTTCTGGTTTGTCTATAGTTACAGCTAAACATGATATTAATGGTAGATGGTTACTTACTCGCCTGACTAATGGTACGGATGATCTTTACATTATGAATTTATATGCTCCAAACATAGATGATCCACTTTTTTGGTTGTACAGCAAATAAAAAACTCACTGATATTCCACAAAACTCAAGAACAATTGTTCGAGGTGACTTTAATCTTCCCCTTGATCCCATTTTGGACAGACACTCTGCCTTTAAATTTCGACCGCCTAGGGCACACAAACATATGCTTAATATGTGCTTGTCTCACCATCTTGTTGATGCGTGGAGATTACATAATCCTACGGGTAGTGATTTCACGTTTTTCTCCTCCCCACATTCTAGTTTCTCTCGTATTATCTTCTGGTCGACGCCTCTCTTCTAAAACATACTATAAATGTTATGATTCATCCAATAGTTGTTTTTGACCACGCGGCAGTCTCTTTGACTATCCTTAATCTCACGAATACTAAGGGTCCTCGTAGTTGGCGTCTAAACACAGAAATCTTGGAAAATAATGATGAAGTCAAAGAGCTTCATGATGAGATTGATAATTTCTTCAGAGATAATGAATCCTCAGTGAATTCTCCAATAATATTGTGGGATGCTTTTAAATGTACTATACAGGGTCACGTTATTAAAAAATGGCCAAAAGGAATAGTGACATTAGAAAGTCTCTTCAGTCTTTGGGGGATGACATTAAACACAAAGAGGAGTTATATAGATGATAAATTACTCCTGCAAGATATCAAACATTTGAGGTATTCTTTTAATTCCTTAGTCACTAAAAGAGCTTATATGGGAGGGCACGGTCAAAAATCCCGTCAATTATTGTTACGGAATAGAGCTGGTAAGTTGTTGGCGGCCACGCTAAAATACCAGAATACGAATACCAATGCTACTCATATTACTCACATTACTGATAAATCTGGATCAAAGAAGTTTCACACCCAAGAAATCCTTGCGGTCTTTCGAGAATTCTATTAAACTCTTTATACACCTTGGAATCAGTGTACCAAGGGTACCTGCCAACAGTTTCCTAATTCGATCCCTACTAATACTATTTCGCATGCTGACATGACTGAACTGGGGAAACCAATTGATACTGATGAGATTATTCAGGCTATTAAGACTACATGCTTGGGCAAAGCTCCCGGACCGGATGGGTTTCCTATCGCCTTTTATAAGACATTTACTCCTTCAATAGTCAAATATCTTAAGAAGATTTTTGATAATTGTGATCTTTCTCGCAAGGTTTCAGGCTCGGCTGCTGAGGCTACTATTGTTGTCATCCCGAAAGAAGGTAAGGATCATTCTGATCCTAAACATTTTCGTCCAATTTCGCTGTTAAACATGGAGGCTAAAATCTTTGCCAAAATCTTAGCTAGACGCCTAGAAGGTCATATTCCCAATATTATCCATGACTCCCAAACAGGTTTCGTTAAGGGTAGACTTGCCAGAGATAATATTCGGACTTTCTGACACATTTTAGAAAAAGCAAAACTCTCCTCATTGCCATCGGCGGCGATCGCCCATGACACCGAAAAGGCTTTTGACAAAGTTTCTTGGCCTTCTTTACAAGCAGTATTAGAATCCCATAATCTTGGTGATTCCTTTATTAATATGGTTATGGCTCTCTATGCGCAACCAAAAGCTAATATCAAGATTAATGGCACTACATCTTCTTTTTTTAATCTTCGCCAAGGTACTAGACAAGTGTGTCCTCTTTCACCCCTTCTTTTCTCTTTTCCATTGACCCACTTCTTTGTTTACTTAATCTGAATCCGGGTATTAAATATTAAAGGTTTTCAATTTGGATCGTATAAACTTTAAACGGCCGCTTACGCCGATGATGTCCTCATTTTTTCAGAGGATATTGTATCAGCGAATCCCTCTATCTCTAATATTAGTCATGTTTTTTCGGTCGTCTCTGGGTATACTCTTAATAGGGAAAAAACGGAATTGTTCCCCCTAAACACTCGGTGTTTTCCTTCTCACATGGGTGATTCAGGTTTTAAATGGCAATCGACTCGTATTAAATATCTAGGGATCTGGTTCTGTAAAGATCTCTCAGATACCATCACTTATAATGAATCTCATATCATATCTAAGGTTAAGGATCTTTTATCTTCCTGGTCTCTCCTGGCGGCGCAGATTGCAAACTCTTAGAGTGATGATTACCCCGATCATCAATTTTTTATCATCCATGCTACCTATAAAGCATTCCTCTACTTTCTTTCATAAGATTGATTCAATCTCTTCGAGATTCTAATGGAATGATAATAGAGCTAGAATTTCTTACAAATACCTTAGGACGCCTTTTGTCATGGGTGGTTGTAACCTTCCGGATTGGAATTTATACCAAATCTCCTTTCTAGCATCTCAAGGTGCACTTTGGTTTTTACCGGATTCTCAACACATACCTCCTTGGATTCATATTCAACAAGAGCTATGCGCTCCTTTTTCCACTCCTTCCTTTCTCACAGCCTCCAAGCTTGTTTTAGCTCACTCTCAACGTATTATAACAGACACGGTTAGTGCATTAGAATATATTGATAAGAAAGTATCTAAACCTATCCATAAATCAAGATGGTCATCTTTATGGTTTAATCCTAAACTTCATACTGACATTGATCCCAACACGGCTTATTCGTGGTCTGCCAACTGTATCAGTCTATTGAAAGACCACTATGATGCTAATCATGATACTCTTCCTTTTTCTTTCCTAGCCAGGAAACATAATCTAAGTAATATGGATTTTTATTCTTTCTTGAAACTAAAGGATAAACTTTCTAAACTACCCCTTTCTACAGATGCGGTTATTGTCTCACTTTTGTCCATGTGGACACATTCAGGTCATACTGCTTCTAAAATTTATACATTTTTATCCGTCCACTGCCATCGCATTCTACAATTACATGTGTTAAATGGTCTCACCATTTTGAAGACGACATTTTTATACATATTTTACAAGATACTTGGCAATTAATCTGGAAATTATCTTTATGTAATAAGATTGCTCCTTCATTAATCCAATATAAATTCTTCACATTAAATCCTCTACATTCGACTCCTACTCATCTACATAAGTTGAAGTTACGAGATAGTGATCTCTGTTGAAACTGTAATTTAGCACCAGTCACCCATCAACATATGTTTTTGGAATGTACGCTATTAAATTCTTTTTGGGGCCTGATACAGAAACATTTATCACTAATCTTTAATACATTTATAGTTCTCTCTCTACCTCAGATTTTGCTAGGTCCATGGGTTACAGTTATCCCTTTACCTCTTCATAATCCGGATTTGGAGCTCTTAGATTGACTTTTATCCATTGATATTAAAATTATACTCACAGAATGGAAATCTTTTCATCTCCTGTCTTACATACCTGGTGGGCATGGGTTTCATATCTTGGTGGAGCTCATAATTTTGTTGAAAAGAAGCATTTTTCACCTTCAATTTCTAGTAATGTTTGGTGATCTCTGGACAACTATATGAACTTGTCCTCTCAGGGGTTGGTAGCTCAATATCCCTTTGATTCCATTTCTTGATTTATTTTCTTAGTGATGAAGAAGATGTCCCTTCCCTCTCTCTAGTATTCTTTCTTCTATTTCTTCTTTTTCTTTTTCCTTCTTTTGTCCCTTTTTTTCTTGCGGATGTTTCTTATCTATCAAGCAATACAACTTGCATATGTCTTTGTGGCGATATATGTTGTTGCCTCCTCTGTTCCGTACTTCTGGGATTTATACTCAATATTTGATGAATTTATAATATTTATTATTCGTCATGATATTTATTTTGTCATTCCTGTTATCCCAGTACTGTAGTTATTGGCAATGAAATTCTTTCTTAGAAATTCTTTGTTACTATTTAATATATATTTGATTTTGATTTGCTGTATTGCTATTGTAATACAAATGTATTTCTTTTTAAATAAGCAATAAAGATATTTGAACACAAAAAAAAAATAATAAAGTGAATTCGACAAGTCTGTCTGAACCTGGGGGTAACCAGACAGGTAGCCCAGAGAATTCTGAAAAGTGACACTTCACCCTTGTGTTTGCAGCCAGTCATTTTTTATCAAATGTCTGGTACAAACTCAGTAAAATCTTATTACAAACTGCTTCATGATTGCTAATATGCATGATCAATACTCTGGATTTTATGTACTGTTTAATTTATTTATACAGAACCCTTTAGAAATTAGAATGTGGCACGTACTCTGCATTCTTGTACCCAGTTTGATGATGCATGTAGCACTGCCACTTCCTGATTATGGCATTTCTTATTTTGCATTTTTTATCAATTTTATCTCAGCAGGATAATTTGTACCATTGGAAACAAATGTGCACCTATCATGAACTTCATGACTGTACAACAATCTCTAAAGTTATCAATTTTCATGTACTATAATTGTTTTTATATTTTCATCATACATGCATTAGCATTGTTTTTATGTATATATTGATTGTGAGAAGTTGGCCTGGTATATGCTGTCCACTAATTAAAGTGGGCACCTTGCACCAGTCCAAACAACCCTTATGGTGATTTAAGAGGTCAAAGATAACCTTAGTAAGCTATCCAAGTGGTAGCTGTGAAGAGCAGCCTTCAGGCTTAGTCTTGAAGGAATGTTAAGCAGCTTATTTTACAAGAATGCAACCTTATAGTATTGGTTGAATGAAAGGAGAACCACACAGTAGTTATAGAAATATGTATTTATTAATATAACACTCTCTAGTACGACACAGTATCTTCTACTAGAAGATACTCACAAAGCACACAATGCTGTAGCACAGAAACAATAGTAAATAGCACTAATACACAGTGGGCTCCAGGGGGAGACAAAACCATATACTAAAATAGTAGTAAAAGAACCAAGACTCGAGTCAAGACAGTGTCTAGAGGATGTAGAATCGCTGGGACCCCAAGGAACCACCCAAGGCGAGTAAGTAGGGACCCCATGGAGGACGGGTGCAGTGTGGGAACACGACTGCGTGCTCCATACAATTCTATGGGGAAGTCGCAGTTGAAGTTATAAAGTTTAACGACCCTTCCCAGTAGACTTCGAAGAAACCCTGTGGAAGTTAGGAGGTTGGAGAGCCACCCCACCCATGGATACCGTAGTACCAGAGTTACCTATCCCAGGGAAGCTGGGTGCATAGGTCTGAATTGGCATCGGAAAAACGCAGTCGATCTCAATGGAGGTCTTCGAAGAAGAGCCACTGCTGGAAGGAAGAAAAGTGTCCGCTGGAATCCAAATGTGGATTCTTGTCGAAGAGTACCTGAAAGCAGAGGGGACAGAGTCTTGGTCACTCAGGAGTGACCAGGGGCTCGGTAGACGAATGCCCACCAATGTCGGGTGCTTCAGGTGCATTGATGGAGTTCTTCACTCTGCAGCCACGGGGACCAGGAAATGTCAAGGATGACCAGGAGCCACATATGAGCTGTCACACAAAAGATATCGAGTGCTGAGGGGTTGGTGTCCAGCGGGAGCACCAACAAGCTTTGGCAACGGCAACCCATGCAAAAGGTCAAGGAAGGTTACGGTTCGGACCAGCAAGGTCCAGGAGACTCACCAAACATAGGGGAGTCAGGGCAAACCTGGAGCAACCAGGGGAGCCCAAGAAAAGCAAAGTCGACCCTCAAATGGACCCACTGGCCGGAGGCACAGGAGTCACAAGAGGACCTGAAGCGATTTCACCAAACAGCAGCCCACGGAGCACTCGGTGCAAGGAGGCTGGAGTTCTTCACAGGAAATAGTGGCCAAGGTTGGGGCTACTCAGAGCCTAATGCACTTACTCAGAAAACACCAACAAGCATATGCACTTGCAAATGGATTTGGTGCACAGGGGTACAAGTATTGCAGCCCCCACAAGGGATTCTGGCCTCAAACTTGGTAAGAGGGCAGGACAGACCTCAAGAGACATAGAGACCTACCTCCTGTGTTGCTGGATCCTTTGGAGTCTGTAGGAGCTCAGGAGCAGCAGACTGGTCAGTCGTGATGTGATGCCTGCGGTTGCAGAGGAGTGACTCCTTCACTCCAAGGGAGATACCTTTGGTTGTCCTTGATGCTCCACAGGTCCTGAACAGAGCCTGTATGGTGCACAGGCAGAGACGATGCTTCAGACTGAGAGGGAGACGAAGTCGGGCCCAAATGAAGTCCAGCGAAGTCCAGAGTGTCCAGGCAGTCGAAGTTCAGTGGTTTCTTGTTCAGAATCTTGTCCATGTCGAATCTAGGGTCCTACAGCCAGGTAAGCCCTTTTGTACCCACGGTAGAGGGTTGGACAGATTCAGGGGACCCTTCCAGGGGAGGGTCTGGACAGTGGGGAGGTTACTCCCATGTCCTTTGTCCAGTTTCATGCCAGAGAAGAAGCCAACGGCTCCCTAGACTGGTTTGAACTGGACTATGCACATGGACACCAAATGTGCCCCTCATGCAGACTTTCGGTCGCCGGCAAGCGCACCCACCCAGCCCTAATACACTAAATCCTGTCTGGGAGGTGGTCACACCTCCCTGTGACAGGATGCCTATTGTTCCACCTTCCTCTGCTCAGGCTTGGCTCAGCAGCAGGAGGGCATAAATGTGTCTCTGGTCGGCAGCAACCATTTTGTACTGCCTGGGACTAGAAGGCTGGTACCGGGAACAGCAGGGACCCCCCGAAGCTCGCTTCTGAGGGGTGGAATCATACCTCCTACACCAGTTACCGGTGTGGGGGTATGATTCCACAATGTTTGACACCAAACGCGATAGGGTGACTTTCAGCCATTTTAGAGTTGGTCATCACGTGGTCGCATAATGCCACTCTATATGTCGTAAATGGCTGCTGCACTAACAACCCGGGAGAATGGACTCCGTAGGCTGCAGGGGTGTTCTGCTCATGCAGTGGCACCCTCTCACTTAGAACCAAGCACCCAGCCTTCAGGATTGTTAAGACCTGCTATAGGGGTGACTTATAGGGTTTAAGTGTAGTGACCCTTAGATATAGCAAACCTATATCTTAAGTAAGTGGTGCATGCACCAACTTACACAGGCTGCAATGGCAGACCTGTATTTCCATTTTGCGTGGCCTCTCATGGGTGGCATAATACATGCTTCAGCCCATGGGAGGCCTCTAGGGTACCTATGCCCTGGGTATATGGGTACCATATACTAGGGACTGACAAGGGTACCGCAGTATCCAGTCTGGAGTGTACCTAAGTACATGACATAACAGTTTAGGGAGGAAGCAGATAGACTGGGGTCCTGATTAGCAGGATCCCAGTCAGACTAGTCAAAAACAGTATCACATTTAGCAAAAAAGTGGGGGTAACCATAAGAAGCAGATCCTACTTTCCTACATTGATGGTTTTTGGATATCCGAATGAAATATTGTACTGCAAAAAAAAGTGGTATTGAAATGCCATCTATTCGATTCTGATGCTCAAGAAAATAGATCTAAAGCCATAATAACATGAGTATGATGAGAAATCAAAATGGCAAAAATATCTGCTTTTAATATAGATTTAGATACATTTTTATTAAGTAAAAATAATCAATTCTAGAAGCAGAATGGTGTGCTGGGGAATACAAAGTATACTCTAAAATACCTGCATTATTTAACCTTCAAAAATCAATTAAACATTGGAGATAGAACTTCAAAACATTTTCCGCATTCTATAAGTATATATTTGACTGAAGATTTTCTTTCCAAAAGGGATCAAAAATTTGATTGCAATCTCCATCCAATAACACATTTTCAGCAGAACAGGACGTTAACTTAGCTGACAATAATCCCCAGAAAGGTACGGTTATACTAGAGGACCATAGATATTAAACATGGGAAAAGGACATTCATCAATTTTAATATACATAAATAACCATCTGCCATTATCATTGATTGATTGATTTGCCATTTTTAAAGCTTTGTGATGAATCCCGGAAAGGTGTCCCGATGCTACAAAATAGCAACATGTTCTCTGAGCTGAATCATGTAGCAAAGGGGTATACAGACAGGCTTTAAGGGTCTTCCTGAAGTGGATCATTCCTAAAACTGAACAAAGGGAAAGAGACAGACTATTCCGCAGCCTGCAAAGAAAATGCCCTGCCACCAAACCACGGTAGTTTAAATTTCAGCTGTGTCAGGAGATTGACTTCCATGAAGCACAAGCAGAGTGTCAGGGCACACAGAGCGTGAGCGCACTGACTGCGGAAGCGGAGACGAACGGGACAAGAAACTACAGTTCCCGTCATCCGCCAGCGCTGTCAACGCACGCGCTGACGTTGCACGCTGTAAGACGTGCCGTCAGCAGAACCGGATAATAGGAGACGGCGCCTTCACGAAGACGCCGATTATCCTGTGGATTCCCGAGTACCAGGAAGTACGGTCGGGTAAGGGTGCGAACTCGCACCAACTGTTGTTCATGTGCTTTGCTGTTTGGTGCTACGGAAGCTTTCCGGAGCGCATATCCTTTGTTCCTCCCGTTGGAGAGACACGTTATTTCCTACGGTCTCATGCGGGAGGAAATGCTGTTATTACTGCTTGTGTGAAACAAGAGATCAGGCATAATCAACACTCTCGCTTTGAGGTAAAAGCAGGAGCGCATGATTCTTTTACGATATTCCTGCATTAATAGAGATGACTGAAGTTCCTCCTAACACTGGTTTATGCTGAGGGCTTCCTACTTATTGGAGTTTGACTTCTTCAGTGGTAGCGGAAGAGAATTGCCGGCTACCTTTTGGATTTGCTGAATGACAACCCAGAAACGCTATACTTATGTTTGATTGCCGTTAACATTGGCTTTTTTGTGTTATACTTTCGTTCTTTAGGGGAGACTTGTTGGGGGTGTCCAGTACTGAACTGACATAGATCGGTGGGGTCAAGCACGTTCTATGCGAAGGTATTAGCATTTTCATTCAGAAGATCTTGAGTACAACAGAGGGTGTATTTCTCCAATCACTGTGTGACATGTTATTAACTAAACCTGTTTCTTCATTAGAATAAGAATGTGCTGTTACCTTGTACTCACCCTCACATCTTGCCCGGCAGAAGGCCCTCCTTGTTTTCTTTACAGGTAGAGTGAGTTCCCCTTTTGTAGGACCTTCTGTGACATAGTCGCTAAAGTTAAAACAGTGTCCTTTATAGTAAAAAACTGTTTTCTCTCTTTGTCTGTTCTCAGGTCTCCCTCCCCGCTGTTCCTACCCTTTCCTTCCCTCGCTTGACCATCCCACTAGTCTGAGAAGATTAATTCTATCCGGACTTGGGGCTGTCGAGAGGTGGACCCCTTTATGCTTCAATCCGATCCTGAGGATAACTTGGTGACCGTGACACAGAGAGCCGGATGATAGGGCCAAATCTTATTCTGCAACTAAATTCATCCAATCCCATGGATGGCTCTATGCACAATGCACAAGGACTTGAAGAGGATCCTTTTAGGCGGAGGCAGCCATTGACGTTTAATCCAGAGCGGCAGTCACTGAGGATCGAGGAATAAGATATAGATCTAATCGGGCTGCTGTAGTCTAAATGCTACACAGACATTTAATCAAATCATCAGGGGACCCAAAAAATAATGAATTCCCATAATCTAACTGGCTCAGGATTGTTGCTAGGACCACCAAAGAGTGAAATGAAAATTGATGTAACGGAAGAATCTTACACAAATGTTTCAGGCTGGAAAAACAGATGGAAGCCAACTTCTTGACATGAGTTGTCAATGATTGATCCACATCAAAATGGAACCCCAGATTCCTAACAGCTGTTAATACAGCGGTGAAAATTCTCTGCCAAAAGGCCAGAAGTCATTGGGGATTGGTCGGGGTATCATGTTCCTGGAACAACAAAGGACCCCAGTCTTATCCCCATTAAACTTTGGGGCATTCTAATTGGTTATTTTACACATACAGAGATAGAAATCTTTAAATAGCATGGGTGGTGGTTGATCCATCACGATGATAAGCTGTGTGTTGTGCGCATAATTCCTAAAGAGGGCACCATGGTCACACCACGCAGCTAATTGCGTGAGGTAAATATTGAAAAAAGTAGGGCTCATAGATGAGCCCTGAGGGACCCCCGGCTCAATATGTCTAAAGTCAGAATGAATTGGAGGAAGATGGACTCCTTGGGCTCTATTGAGGATATATGAGCTGCACCATTAAAAGGGCCATGCATCTGACACCCTTTTTTGCCCGCCTTGAGATCATGTTCTTATGTAGGATAGTGTTGAAGGCAGCCGATAGATATAGTCAATCAATTTTTTTGTCCATTAGTCATAAAACACAATTAAAACAATAAAACATGTATATAGTAATACCAGGACAATGAAGTTGCCCTTCTTGACTACTATTTGAAGATAATTTAACACAGAGATAAGGGCAATTTCTGTTCCATTCACAGATTGAATTCCTGATTGCATCGGAACCAACAATTTGTTGCTGTCAAGATAGGGGATTCACATGACCTTCTTGTGATTTTTACCAGAAAATGAAATAGTGAAATCAGACAAAAGTTGCTCAAGATGGTCGGGTCAGCTGTGGGTTTTAATAGAACCCTGCCGATCTTGTTATACTAACTTTGGGTTATTTCAGGGTATGACTCCTTTTATACGCATGAGGATTATTGTGGTGATTGGATTACGGGCACATTTACTCTTAGGCTTTTTTATGGCATCACTTTGCGAATACAAACGTATAATTGTCGCACTAACACCAGGATTAATTTGAAGCTGTTATTTTAGCTTCCTGTTTATAATTTATTGGTTGAACTTGGGACGCTTTATTCATTCTTTCACTTCTTCATTTTTTGGACCTACTTTTTTTGATGGCATGATTCACGGTCACGTTATTTACATTAGCTCAGTTATCGGCTTACAGTCATCACATTAGTATATAGTGATACTGTTTTACTTTGTCAATTTTATATGGGGGTTTGTTTTTTTCAGCCAGCTTAGGTTGGCAGGCACTGATTGAATGCACAGAGAAGTACTTGCGATCACGTTCTCCTTCACTTCCCTTTGTATGCTTTTTCATCATTTTGACAACAGTTTTGATTGCTTGTTTGGTAGTACCTAGATTATTTGATTAATTGTAGGTTTACTGCATTCTAGGAATTTCCCCCTGATGAAGGGCAGATCCCGAAATGCATTGGGTTGTGTTAATATGGTTAACTAATGAATATCTGTTCAAATAGTGTGAATGGATAACACTATACCATTGATGAAATTCTACATTAATAAATGAAGATCGGACCAACTATCATTGACTAAATTGTTTTATTACAAAAGAACCTACATTTGAGAATTCTCTATGGTGTGCTAAGTGGGGACATTTTATCATTACAACAAAGGGCTAAGGAATTTACCATAGAATGCATGACACAGACCGGATTGGCCAGGGAACAAGTGAAAGAAAAAATCTTTCATGCTGGATTAGACACCAAGAGTTCCTTGTTAGCAAATACGTCTGGAAATAGTTTTTTAAAAAGCTTTAAGCACAATTTTATTTTTGTGTATGTCTTTAGATGCATAGTTTTTTGCCAGTACTTTTTGAACTTTTTGCAACTGATCTTGGCGGTTCTCAATGTGCCATCATACCACTGAGTAATGGGGCGTGTCTGATGATGACAAAATGTTTTTGGGAAAACCGTGAGCATCTACCTTAGCCCATAGATGTACTGGTAGAGGTGTGAGTTTTCAATTGTCCGTTGACGAATATTGGCCTCATATAGAGAGTTTGAGATCAATCAAATACTGATCAGTCCAAACTTGTGGGATAATGGACCCTGGAATAACCAGGTGCCCCGAGCCAATGATTAGATCATGTATATAGCCCTTCTTATGCATGGAGCATGTAATGAATTGTTTCAGTCTTACCATTGTGAAAAAGTTGTTATATGTGTGTCATGTGTCTTGTTCATTTGAAATAACCTGATGTTCAATAGAAATAATCTCTAAACACAGTGATTTGTGAAACAAAAAATTGGCTTTGTTTTTCCTATTAATAGCAGATGAACACTAAACTTGGCCAATCCAAAATCTTTTAAAAAGGTAACGTATTTTTCAGAAAAAAGAGTCTCTTGAAAGGGAGCAATCTGGCAGCTTGTTTTTAAAAGATGAGAAATAGCTGTCTGACTTTTTATAGGTCTGTGTAATCCCTTAACATTCCAGGTAACAACACAGAGATTATGTGTCATATTTATAAGCACAATGAGAACATATTATAGCAACAAGCATAAAAGGTGTGAAAAAAGAGATCACCTAAACATGGTAAAAATGTCAGAAAGAAACACAACAAGGCTTTAGGAACTGAAGAGAAGGGCAAAAGAAAGGGAAATGGGAAAATAGTTGGGGAAACAATTTCCCATAGAATAAACAAAAGGATATGTTGTAAGGCCAAGATGACCTCTACCATAGAATAGTGGTTGTTGAGACAGTGTAATAAATGCAGAGAATGGTGAAACACCTTGAGAAAGAGACAGCGACATCTCCAAGAAAATATATGAAGAAAAAGCTATGAAAAAAGTAGAACAATGAGAAATAATATATATATATATTAAACATGAAAACGCATTTTTACAAAGACTTACCAACAGTTGACGGCAGATTGAGGACTACAGCTCTGGCTCTGGGGGTTTACAAGGGATCAAAACCAAACATATAGGATATGATAGGAAGAGAAAAAAATGACAATCCTCTTATCCCGAATAACATCTTCTGTGAAGGTGCAGAAAACAGGAACTGAGAAACAAGAATATAAAAACAGATTCATGCTTCAGAAAATTAGCTGAAGTAAATGAAAGAGTTTTAACAGCAAACATTTAGTAAAAAACCAGTCTTATTAATGTCCCTCTCTTCTCCATTCTATGAGTGTCCAGATTCAATTAGTTTGGTTGGAGCATCATATGTAATTGTTTTGTCCTTGTATGCAACCTTAAAAAAACATGGATGAACCAACTCACATCTCGCATTTAGAACATAAATAGCAAGATGCATTGTATCATTGAAAGTTCTTTCCTCCAATTCTCCATAGTCCTGGAGAAATCCTGAGAGAAAAACATGTTTGACCCAACCACATCAATTGTTTATGTTATTTGTCATCACCAACAAATATCATTAAATCTGTATGCTGTGAAGGCAAAGCAATAATGCCTCTAAGACAAGAATGATTATCAGGGAAGAAGGTCTTGGGTCAGTTTCATGAGCTCTTTGTATATTGAGTGCACAGGCATTAGGCAGACAGACTATTTTTGGAATGTTTGTTTACAAGAAAGATATTTCTATTTCTTCAGCACCTTCATGTATTCTATAAATACATAGATAATTTATTCGATTTCTGTTTTCTTTTTCCTCTGTTTCTTTTTTTAAGAACTTCAATCTCCTTAGCCAATTTATCTATTTGCGACACGTCATCTTGAGTATCACTAACCCTCTGCTCAATGTCAGTAATTCTATTTTCAAGATTTAACTACTTTTCTTGAATTCTTTGGAGTATAGCTTTAGTATTACCAACAAATGGCTTAAGATTTCAAGTTCTTCCATAACATTTTCAAATGTATGAAGATATCCATTACTTCAATTTGTAGTGTTACACTGTGGTCACATGCTTGAAGCAAAATTATAAGTAGTGAAATAACCACAATTATGACTAAGATCAGTACAAATCTGCCACAATATCCTCAAGAGCAAGTAATGAACTGCGTATAATGTTATCCGTTACTCCAATTCGTAGTTTTAAATTGAGACCAAAAGCTTGTGGCAAAATTATCAGTGGTGAAATTACCACATTTGTGACTCCATTAAGCAAATATCTGCCACAATTACCTCGAGAGCCAATTATAAATGGCTCTTCAATCAAGAGTGCATCTGCTGCAGACAGAAAAGAATGAAAAGGAAGAAAAAAAATCCAGGGGAACGTCATGTCGTTTGAGCTTGTAATTTGCAGAACGCTAAAAGTAAGAAAACAAAGGGGTATGCCTATTCCAAATTTAAACAGCTGAGGCTGAAAAGCACGAGCGGCAGAGTTTTCCTCAACCGGTTGACTAAAAGCGGTTGAAAACCTCACCTACCCACTCCCAAGTTGAGAGGACCCATTAAGAGAGGAACACACTGAAGCCTTAAATCATCATGCTCTCCTGTGAGACGACAGTCTCAAAGGATCAGAGCTAAGGAGCCATCTTGTGGGTAGTCAATCCATGCTCCACATAACTTTATACGTTTTATATTAATGTATGTCGAAGTCTATTTCCAAAATGTGTACATTTAATGCTTGCTGTTTACAATACCAATTAAAGTGTTTGAAGGCAAAGCTATAAAAAAATCATGTGTGACATTATTATTGCCTCAGGTATGAATGGTCCAGATGCATTCAACTGTACATTTAGAGGACGAAAATGGAAAATTGTAGGCATGAATATGCCTCTTAAAACTATTATCATGGTATTCCACAAACTTCAGGATTCCAAGTTTATATATACTAGCACAAACATGCCCTTTCAAGTCTAGAGTATCATTTCATAGTAGCAGTATACATAATCACGTGCCAATTTAAAAAAAAATATATATTGCACTTCTCCTTCTGGAGAGTACCTATGCATAAAAACATGTTTCACTGTAATTCGTATTGTTTTTTTCAAACTATTAAAAGCGATATTAATCAGCTCTGGAGGAATCATGATAGGGCAACAGGCAGGATAATAACCGGCCTCTCGGGTAACTTTCAATTCCTTGTAATGCCACCCCATCAATGTGACATTCTGTTTTCCCATATAAAAATTGTCGCAATATGTATTGTTATCACAACCTGGATAATCCATTCCCAGTGGCTTTCTATGGTATAGACATGGCCCCGGATAACCAAAACCAAACACTCCTTTCACTTCTGTAAATTGAGGTGACCGAGTATATGTATAATTTACAAGTGACAATGGATATGCAGTCCACAAGCTAGTGACCGATTCAGTGGGGTAACAAGCGGTCCCCTCTCCGAAGAACCTCTTGTGTGTTTCTAAAAATACATTACTCGGAGCAGTTTCTTTATTTCTTTTCAGGGAAATAACCTTACCCTTGCTGCGTAAAGGCACACTTTGATCATTTTCCAAAATCCATGACACCCAACATAATATTATTATCAGCAGAATCAAAAGAACAACACATATTATTATTTTTTTTTCCAGGTCAACATCATATTATACTGCGCAAAAAGAACCATCGGCTGTTCCTCTTCAGCAACCTTCCTCCCAAAAGGATGCATAATGAATCAAAACAAAAAAAGGAAAATTCAAGAAAATATACAAGTTTGCAGTGTCCATCAGAGCCTCACTGGTACAGGCTTCTATTGTCCATCAATAAGTTGGCGCTCTTGAGCACCGGCGGTGGAGCTTGCTGTGTCCTAAGCTCTTTTAATCTATTACACCTCGATAAAGATGGTATACCTTCAAGGTATACTTCTGTTCTCCTTAGCTAATGTTCAACCAACAAAGGCAAAGTAAGCAGAACATTTTTCACTAATTTCAATTAATTCCGTTGGTACTGTTACTCAGCACTACCTGTCTTGCACAGTCCATCCCTAATTTTTCTTCTCCTTGGACTCAGTGTCCCTGAGCTGAGGGCGCAAATTGAACCTGGTAGCCCCATGCACCGTGTGATCAATAAACAAAGGCTCCTGAATAGCTCGTATTTCTGGGGTTACAGCCTCATTCAAAACATCTTCGTTCTCCTTATCTGTCTGCGTCCAGGTTAACTGGGCATCGCTAAAGGGAACAAACCTGGGCACCTGCTCACACTCAGTGTCGCCAAAGCCCTCCTTGACCCACTGGTCATATGGCAACGGCAAAGGAATCGTCCGGCAGTGGGTGGTGTGCACCCACTTCTTTCGACCAGCAACCTTTACAGCCATCCGTGTCAACAACAGAACCTGCTCAAGACCCTTCCAGCACGGCTCCAAACATTTCTTCAGCTGAAAGTTCCTGATTATAATGAAATCTCCAGGCTGAATGTCATTGCCAGGCCCCTCTAGTACAGAAGGTAGGGACTACCGCACCTGTTGGTGAATGGACGTAAACTTTCTGTTAACTGGCCAAGATAATCAAGCAACACAGGATATTCAATATCTGAGTATTTACGAGGACGTGGGACGCCCCATACATTCGCCAGGCATCCGAACACGACCTCATAAGGTGACAATCCTGTTCTAGAATGAGCTGTAGTTCTTGTTGACAGAAGAGCTAACAGTAGAGCATCTGGCCATTTCAACCCTGTTGTCTCCTGAATTTTTGCTAATTTCAGTTTGAGAGTACCATTGTACTTCTCAACCAAACCCGCTGACTGTGGATGATTGGTAGCATGAAATTTCTGTTTAACATGCAAACCTTCACAAATCAATGTAATCACTTTCCCATTAAAATGACTTCCATTTTCACTCCAGATAATTTGGGGCAAGCCGAAACAAGGAAAATACTCTTTAATGAGTACCTCCGCGGTCGTAATGGCCGTATTATCTTTAGTGGGGTAGGCCTCAACCCATTTACTGAACGCACATACAACCACCAAGACATACTTGTGATTATTACATCTCTATAATTCAATATAGTCCATTTGGAGGACTTCAAAAGGAAAAGTAGGTGGTGCAAAATTACCAGATGGTGTAGGGGTACCCTTCCCTGGATTATGCATCATACAGACCATGCAGTATTTCACCAAATGCGCAGCTGTCTTGGAGATGTTATCATTATGCCATACAGGGGCTAACAATTTACAGATGCCTTTTGCACTAATATGAGCTGGACCATGTGCCATAGTGACCACGGAAAGAACATATGCATTCGGCAACATCCATTTCTGTTCTCCAGATTTATCAGTCCAACACCCTTCCTCGTTCAACTGTGCTGAACTCTCCTGCCATTTCCCTAATTCTTCTATTGTGGCTTCACTTTGTATCTCCTTTACACTCTCAAGGGTTTTTTCAAACAGAACAACCTCAGGAACTCATCTAGCTGGACCTGCGACAAACATACGTTTCATTTTACTTCGGGCCGTTTCCTTAGCTACCTGATCCGCAAAAGCATTTCCTCTACCCACATCATCATTAACCTTTCTATGAGCGCTGCACTTGATTATTGCCAATTTCTTGGGAGCATTAAAGCAGATAAAAGCCGTAATATAAGGTGCCCATGCTGAATCTTGGTACCATGGGAGGTAAGAAACCCTTTCTCTGCCCAGAGTCGCCCAAAATTATGCGTGATCCCGAATGCATACTGGCTGTCAGTATAAATATTGACAACCAATCCTTCACTCAATTCAAAAGCTCGAATAAGGGCAGCAAGCTCAGCAGCTTGAGCAAACTGATAGGGGACCTGTGATGTCTCTACCACTGTACGCAACGTAGTGACTGCATAAGCTGCAGTGGCGGTGCCATCTGGTAACTTAAAACAGGAGCCATCGACATATATTTCCCTTTGAGGGTCAGATAAGGGAACATCAGTCAGGTCTACCCGTCCTCTCGTCTTTTCTCCCGTCTGGAGAATACAGTCATGTTTGTTGACTGTATCATTCTCAGAAGGTAAGGGTAGTAACGTGGCTGGGTTCAGAGTGGCACGTCTTTTAATCATAATATGTTTAGCAAACAATGTCAATTCATAGCCAGTAAGACGTGCACTGGTGAGGTGCTGTGTCTTTGCCTTATTCAAAAGTGTATCCACAGCATGGGGTACCATGACTGTTAGGTCAGTATCAAGTACGAGTCCAGCCGATTACTTGATCGAAGTGGCCACAGCCACGACTGCTCTCAGAGAACTCGGGAGGGCTCTAGCAACAGGGTCAAGCACAGCAGAAAAATAAGCACAAGGCCTCTGTTTGTCCCCAAGCTTTTGTGTTAAAACAGAAAGTGCGCAACCAGCCATCTCATGAACATGGAGCACAAACGTTTCGTTATATTTTCGGTGCGCCAAGCACCGGAGCCGAACAAAGCGCAGTTTTTAATTGAATTGCTCAAAAGACTGCTGACATTCTGGCTACGAAGGCAAAGGCTCAAGCACTGCTTTCGTTGTTAATGCAAGCAAAGGTTTGATTAGTAACGAGTAGTTTGGGATCCACTGGCGACAGTAGGAAGTAATACCTATAAATGCACGTGCATCTTTCTGAGTTTGTGGAATGGGCATTTTAACAATAGTACTGATACGGTCAGGGGTCAACCTCCTGCCCTCCTTCTACAGTAGGTGACCTAAATAGGTGACCTCCTATCGACAATACTGACATTTTGAACAAGAAACCTTATGTCCATGATGTGCCAAATGCAACACCAATTTGACTGTACTGTCTTTACAACCTTGTTCTGTATCAGAAGCAATAAGCAGACCATCGACATACTGCACTAATACATTACCTGGAGGAAGTGATAGGGAATCCAACTGGCTTTTTAATGCCTGACTATTAATACTAGGACTCTCCATATAGCCTTGAGGAGCACGACAGAATCTAAAGCTTCTGCCAGCTAGAGTAAATCCAAACAAATACCTACTGTCTTCGTGGATAGGAATACTAAAAATTTGTTTTTCAGATCAATGACAGAAAAGAACTTAGCAGTAGATGGAATCATTGTTAAAAGCATGGTGATATCAGGAACCACCAGAAACTGCAGAACTACAATTTTATTAACCTCTCGCAAATCAATCACAAAGCGGTAGACATCATCAACAGCATATGGGGAACCCGAAGGCATCCTCTTAAGGACCGGGAGAATAGGATTAATGCAAATGTTGCCAGACGTTTCTTCAACTACTCCCTTTCGTATCAAATCCTGAATAATCTGAAGAAGGGCCTGTTCTCCTTCCTGCGGTATCTTATACTGAGGAATGCGGGGTAGAACAGCATTATCTTTAACTTGTATAGAAACTGGTGGTATATGCAAAAGACCCACATCTGTATCACCTGTGGCCCATAGCGTGGGTGGTACCTCAGCAAATTCATCTGGAAGGGGTGCATGCTGAGACAAACACTGCCTAGTACTCACATCCGGACCCATAGTAATATAAACACCTGCAGGGGAGCAATAAATAGTAGCATGCAATTTCTTTAACAGATCCAAGCCCATCTAATTTTCACCACAATTAGATGTTAACAAAAACAGAGATTCCACAGTTAAAGGACCAACAGTCAATGCAAGGGGTCGTGAAATGGGGCTTACAACCAGTACACCTGAAAAACCCACCGAAACATCATTGTGGGCAGACAGATCCGCCCCAGGGACCATATGCCGAGAAACAGGACTCTTTGTCGCACCTGTGTCCACCAAAAAGTCCTAAGTCGAACCCTGAAAATCCGCTGTGACATAAGGACCACGCTGGCCTACAGGTATCTGAACTGGTCCCTCACCATGTCCCTGGCTGTCCTAGCTATAAGACATACCTGTCACATCATCCATATCATAATCATCATGATAGTACTGTCCATCTCTGGGGCCATAGAAATAATTATTATCAGAACGGCCCCCAGGTGCCGCAGCATTCTGCTTTCTGTCGGTCCCACGACCTCTACCACCAGAACCCCGTCCTCTAGGGGATGCAACCTTCTGTAAAAGCACAGGGCACTGGCTACGCTAATGTCCTTCTTCCTTACAATACACAAACTGATTCTGCCCCAAAGGTGTTGTTGAAGGCTGGCTAGTACGTGGCAGTTGTCGAGAAGGACCTCCTTGCCCCCTATTATTTGCCCTAAATGCTTGCTGCAACAACACCTTCATCTTTAGATCCTTATGTTTCTTATCAGTTTTAACCTTTTCCTCCTGATCTCGATGTTCATAATATTGGGCCTTATTCAAAATAACAGAGGGAGAAGACATAGACCAAGTACTCAGATGCCTGCTAACGAGTCATTATTTCAGGATGAAGATTAGTAACAAACCTATCAACAAACAAAGGAACTCCTCCCTCAGTGGACATATCCTGTCCACTATAATCCAAAAACGTGTCTTCAAACTGAGTGAAGAAATCAGACACACTCTCATCCTTCTTCTGTCGACAAGCCGTCAATCTGTCCCAACTTACCTTCTTAGGTGGAATAAGTGTGTGCATATATGTAATAATACGACCAGGCAAAGCAAGTATCTCAGCACGGGGTCCATCACCGCCTAATTCTGCAACATGATCTTGTATATGCACCTGCCTCCAAATATCAACAGGAACAAGAAGACCAAAAAACATTTCAATATCAGCAAGAGTCATTACAGTAGAAGAAGCAGCCTCTGTTTATTCCTTATAATAGGCAGTGGGATTTTTCCTAAGATCAGGCAAAGTAGTCTTAAGGGCTAAGCCTCATTTCTTTTCCATGAAGTATAAACCCATTGTTCCTGAATGCGGGCAGCCACGACCGGTCTAGTGGTCGCACCATGCTGATCCGTCAATGCAGGTATTTCTGGATGATAAATCGGGTGGACTTCACGCATAGGGATTTGCGTTATTTGAGTAGGACTCTTATCATACAACCGACCTCTATAAGAAACTATGGTAGTAACATAACCGAACACTTGTCACGGTTCCAAATCAGTAACATACACACGATCTCTAATATCAAATAGTATTTGGGGAGCCTCTGACCCAATGTGTGTATGCCACAAATCCATCAAGGTAGCAGACATATGTTGAAGAGCATGCTGTTGTAAAAAGGGCTCAAAATCATGTATAACCCGCCAAATATCCTCTACACCATAAATTGCATTACGAGCCCACTGCATGGCCTGACTCGCTATCGTCCTCTTCTCTTTCTCCCCTATTTCAGACCGCTTCAATGGACCCATGCGTTCCCTAAATCTCACCAAATCCCTGTCGTCAAACCCTCGTACAGGCGTATCAGTATCCAAAAACAATGGGGGATGTATAACTGCAGGAGGAGGGGTGATGGGAGTAGTAGGTTGAACTGTAGTCAATGGTTGCACCATTGGAGAAAGAACAGAGGGCACCAGAGTAGGGGCGGTGGATGTAATAGAGGTCAGAGTCGTCAAGGATGGCGAAGGAGAGAAAGAAAAGAAGGCATGGTAACCTGAGCTGTAGGTACAACAGTCGTAGATACAGGGGCAACTTCAGCAGACGAGACAAGCTGCTGTGTCTGCAAAGAGACAACGGAGTATATCGTCTGTGGGGCATAAGGAGGTGGGGGTCGAGTATCTAACAACTCCTCTACAAAGGTATCATCATCCTCTTTGGCCACATAGGACTTATCAATTCGCAACCAAAATCACCTATCTGCACATTCTATTCCTGCCTCCTGCTTTTCTCTATCATACGCCACAGCTTTCTGTGTAAGAGTCTGCATCCTGCCTTTCCGTGCATCTTTCTCAATTTTTAATTGCCTTTGTTTAACCTCCTTCTGCCAAGTTCGAAGAGAATCAAACATCGACTGTCTACTTCGTCTCTTAAACAACTATTCTTGTAAAAACCCAATTTTGCTCATCAAAAGAACCTGTCAAAGGCCACTGTTACTCGGCCTTGTCCCTCGTATTTTTGTGCCATAATGTGCTAAACATAATAGGGCCAATTTTCACATACATATCAAAATTAGGGCTGCCTTCAGGAGGCGCAGGTTGAGCTTCTTCCAATCGAGCATCTGCAGAACAACAACGACAACACAAATTCCAAAACTTAGTTAGACCAGGCATTACAAAAAAAGGTTGTTATTTTACCTGGCAAAGTGTTTGCGAACACCTTTTACCAAGACAGTCCTTAGACCGTAACAAACCCAAGCCACAATGGTACCATATCCACAGAGAACCGAAACAATCTCACCGGATATCAGTAGTACAAACAAACCTGCTCTCCACTGCCGACTCTTCAGACCAAACAGTCAGATTCAAGGGTTTCGCCGTTCAGGACTCCAGTCGGGATGACCACTGGGCGAGGCACTGTCCGGCAGGACAGAAGGAGCCGCTGCGAGTAACAGATACTCAGCTTGCAGGGATCGCTGAGCCGTCAGTCTGACCTGATGATGTCCTCGGCCTCCCCCCTGTCTGTGGAAAGGGGATGGATCAATCACCTGAAGGAGTCCCTGTTCGGGCACCAACTGAAAGGAAGTAACCCGTTTAGGGCCACCCGGGTCACTAATGACCACTTCTCAGCCTTCCATACTAAATGAAGAGTCGGTCAGACAGTAGAGAATACAAACCAAAAACTGTTTATTCATATACACTCAGAGTGGAGCCCCATCTGCCCGGTCGCTAGGAGTGCTACAGAGGGAACTGAAATTGATAAGCATAAAGATACATTATGTACGTTTCGTAGTCAAGCAGAAACACGCCCACAGTGCAGGTGCAGCTAAACAGTGGAATACAAAAAAAAGGTTTCAACTTCTCGTACCTGACACAAACTAACATGATCCAAGGTTGTTCCATCCTGGGCCCACCACTAGACAAGTGGGAAAGGGCCTCTATCTAGAGGGAAAGGTATACACTAATATGAACAGTGCACTCATTACTGAAACAAAACCTAAGTGAAGAAACAAAACTCAGAGGGGAGCATTTCTCGGAATTGGACGAGATCAGTTTCGAGCAGCCTGAAATGGCGCAGCGAATGCTAACTTACATGGAGCACTGTGTAAGCATAAACAGTTTCTATTCTAACATGACTTAGAGGCTCGTGTCACACATGTACCACTTTGCACAAAGCAAACATGATGCAAGCCTCTCCTAAACATGCCCCTAATTCCTGCTTTTCCTCAGGTGCACAATACTCTGCAATTTTGCCTCGCACCCTTTTGAACCTGTATTTGGGTGACCGCTCTTGCACGATCAGCAATCAATTTTTTTATTTTCTATTTATTGAAAATTTGCAAGCAAACAGTACAGTATAGAGAGCATATCAGCAATATCTGGTACAGAGATCCAAATTTTCGACCACGGTGATATACAAAGTAATAGAGGCTACACAACATATCCACATCTATATCTGACCCCCAACAAAGGGTACTCCACGCATATATCAAGAAAGTACATAGCACAATAAGAACTTCTGCCTCGATCTTCACCACAGCTCCTCGTTCCACTGTTTCAAATCGCCCCATAGCATATCATACAACTTTCGAAACAGGGTGGGATTAGGCATGTTACGTCTATTCAGTGAGAAATTCCCTGTCAATGGTGAGGATTGTAGTCGCAAATGCCGTGTGCAGCCAGATAGGCTCGCAGGGGGGGGTCTACATGTCTTTAGGCTGGGAGGTTGTCGGCAGCATCAGTGCATAGGTTTCAATGTGATCATTACAGACTGAGGTCTTTGATCCAGAAAAATGCCTTATGTGTACTGCAGCATTCCGTATACATTGCAATCCTGTGCAGGGCCAAAAGCAGAACCACTGCTGAGAAAAGTCAAACCTATCGTGGTATGTGTTTGACATACCCCAACAGCAGCACTAGGGGTGGGGTGCTAGATGATGATTAGTCATTCAAGCCAACATTGTTAGAATTTCATCCCAGTAAGAATGAATAGGAGGGTATTCTCATGCTAAGTGGAGGAAGCCTAAATGATGCGCGTCGCAGTGTCTACAGTTAGGAGGGCAGGACAGGTATTTCTGATGCAGTTGAGCTGGTGTGCCATGGGCCCTGTTTAAATATTTTGAGTGAAGAAGCTTGTGGGGATAGTTTAGAGACACTTGACTTGTGTAGGAACACATATATTTCCATTGTAAATGTGTGAAGGGTACTACGAGGTCCTTATCCAATGCTCACCAAGCTGGTATGGCTCCTATCACCCGAGATAAAGACATACTGGCATGCAATCGAGATATCCATCTTGTTGTGTCTGCAGAAGTTATCAGTTGCGTTAGCGGGGGTAACTCCAGCGGTGCTGCTGGATAAATTGGATTTTATTCCCTAACTGAATTGCTTAACATCGCAAAGATAAATACGTCCAAGGCCGTGGGGTTTCCATTTTTGGGGAATTCTTGCAGTGTGAAGATCTGCCAATCCACATATAAATGGCCTAATTCAGTTAGAGCCATCTTGTGCTGAGTTGTCTGCACCATTCTTTCCAAAGGGACTGGTAGCAAAGGATTATGTAGAAGTGAAATTGTGGAGGAGTACAGCAAGAGAGTTCCCATTCTCTGACACCACATGTGCCATGCCCGGCTTGTTGTAGCAATTGTTCCCACCTCCTTTTGGGGTCTCGGCAGTCTATGGGGAAGTACTGACATCGGATTCTCCCTAGTTTTAGGTAGGGAAGACGTGCATCAGGATGGGACCAATGAGTTGCACAGTGACACTGTGCTACATAGTAATAAAATTCAAAATCAGGAACTTAAAGTCCTTCCCGCTCATAAGGGAGTGTCAATGTATCCCTGCAAACTAATTGGGACCCCACCAGTGCAGATGAAGTTGACCAGAAGGGAGATAAGTGTGTAGAAGAAATGTTTATTTAGAGGGATTAGAATATTTTGGAATAGGTAAAGGAGCTTAGGTAAGACTGCCATTTTAAGTAGCGTCCCATGTGGTCAGTTAGCGCTGTAAAGTATCTATGTACCGGGCCATAATTTAAATGGATTATAGATTCTGTGCATGACGATCCCAAAGTATTTCACAGATTCCATTGTCCAATGATCTGGTATTCCAATGGGCACTGTCTTGTAGCATCAGTAAGTAGAAATATATCAGTTTTGTCCCAGTTGATTGTAACACTAGAGTGTATGCAGAACCTATTCATTTCTCTGATCAATGGGTACATATTAATATCCAAGGGCCTGATTCACAAAAGTAATCAGACAAAATCCTAACTTTACGACTTTCGGTATTCACAAAAGGCATTTAGGAGTAGTAAAGTTAGGATTTTGTCTTAAGTTTGTCTTAAGTTTTGGCCTTAAGACAAAATTCTAACTTAAGTTGAACTTAAGTTTAATTTAATTTTAACTTAAGTTAGGATTTTGTCTTAAGACCAAAACTTAGGACAAACTTAAGACAAAATCCTAACTTAAGTTAGAATGTTGTCTTAAGGCCAAAACTTAAGACAAACTTAAGACAAAATCCTAACTTTACTACTCCTAAATGCCTTTTGTGAATACCGAAAGTCGTAAAGTTAGGATTTTGTCTCAGATTACTTTTGTGAATCGGGCCCCAAGTGTCTTACAAAAAACAAGATGCCATCTGCATAAATGGATTGCAAGAGTATGCTGGAGCGAAAAAGACACAACCCTTTGCACATGTCGCTCCTGAAGGAGGCGAGCAAAAGGGTCCATGGCTAATATAAATAATAAAGGTGAAAGGGGGCAACCCTGTTGCGTACCTTTGTGTATCTGAAAAGGTGCAGATAGGAGGCCATTGATTGTAATCCTGGCCGTAGGGCTAGTGCAAAGTAAACAAATAAGGGCCTGAAACTCTTTCAGGATACCAAAATGAGTGAGCACCTCCATCAAGAACGGCAACTCCAAGGAATTTCTTAGCATCTAATAATATTAATACTGCCTCAAGCTCTGGTTTAATTTGGTGTAAGACAATAAACAATGTGCAGAGGTTGATGAAGGTGGAATGATGTGGAACAAATTTTACTTGCACCTGGGACACCATCCTATCTAGCAGGAGAGACAGTCTAGTCACTATCACTTTTGCAAAGATTTTATTATTGCAGTTCAGCAGTGAGTGCTTTGTAGGAAGCGCAGTAAGTGACATCACTGCCGATTTTGGGAAGGACAGAGATGAGGGCATTGCTCAAGTTTGGAGGAATGGTACCGTCAACTAATACCTCTGTGTAATCCTCCAAGAGGTGGGGCACTAATATTTTTTTGAAAGCTTTGTAATAGTCAATGGACAAGCCATCAGAGCCTTGGGCCTTGCCTCCTGCCAAAGCATCTATGGTGGTAACTATTTCCTTCACCGAGATCGGGTGGCTTAGGAATTGCTGATGGCAGTGTTCTAACCACAATGGGGCCACCTCGTCTAGGTAAGCTGCTATACTTGAAGCAGCGTCAATGACATGCGTCTCATTTAGGCGCTCACAATATGACAACATTTTCGTCAGGATTTCGTTGTTGTCCACTAGCTGTGTGCCTGTCCTAAAGGTAATAAAATAAATGTTTCTCTATTGCGGTTTAGTAACCAGGACAGTGGCTTACAGGGTGACTCCCCAATGCCATATTGGCGAGCCAGTGCATTTTTGCCTAGAAAATGTATTTTGTGATCCACTAGGTCTCAGAAGTCATGTAGCAACTGATACTGCTGACCCATAGTATCCTGAGTTAGGGAGATGTGGCTTGGGTCTCCAGGTATTTGAGCTGACGCTCCAGTGTAGTGAGTTGTCTCTGAATGTCCAGGAGAATACCAACATATTTGGCAATTACCACCCCTCTAATACAAGCCTTGAAAGCGTTGTCCTGGTGGTCTGTAGGCGAGAGTGCCTTTGATGGTGCTTTTCTGTCTGTGTTGAGTTGGAAGTTGAGGGGCTCCATTATCAAGATCATTTCAAGCCTGCTCCACACCCGATCATGTGTGCAGATGGGGCAGAGCAAACCCAGCATAAAGGCAGCCGGCACAGTCAGAAGAGCTCTTCGCATTCTAGTTGATGCACACGTGTCTTCCCCCCTGCCCTTCATTTACCTTCTGCTTCCGGGGTCACCTCACGTCTTGGTCGGCATTCCTCGTGGGCTGCAGTGCGGCAGCTCATCTTCCCTCCTCAGTCCAGTTCCGGTTCTTCTGGCTCCTACAGTGACGCACGGTTAATCTTCTGGAAACCTGTGAAAAAAAGAAGGAAACCATAGACATTTAAAGTATCCACGCTTAGGATTAAGGCGCGAAAGCGCTCTGCACAAGTAATGTATTGTGCTTTACTTATCTGATGTGATTATCCCACAGCGTTTGGAGATTCCATTTCCTATTGTGCATTCCTGTGAAGTCTATATAAAATACAAACAAAGGATTAGTTATTCCTGAGGTTAAGGAACTAATCCCTATTATTTAGCCCTGCACATTTTTGTGTATATTCCTGGTTTAAGTTCAAGGGACAATTCTAATTGGGAATCTATTATTGTTTTCTTCCTTTTTTGTATGGATATCGGTTTTGGGCTTTCACTGATTCCATGTTATATCACAATTATAGGTTAGTCCATATAATGCTTTACACTTCCTATATATGTTCTCTACTCTGCTTACATAAACACCTAATTTTCCTCTCTTACTTACATAGGTGGTAATCTGATCCTGCATCTACCAACATTATATCATTAGTGGAAGAGGAGAATTTACCAGGTAGTTACTGCACTGACTGTAAATACGCCTAAAACAAGAGTGTGTGGTATGATATCAAAACCATATACATACACTAACACGTATATTCATTTCTTTACATGCAGGAATCACATAGAAAGATTCTGAAACTTATCATTCAACCCTGAGTGCACAGCGGAATGTGTGTCTTTCTCTTCCCTTGCTTTCCCATTTCACCATTTCTGGCTTTGACATTGTTGGGCATTCTTGGTGGGTGAGAAAAGTTGGGATCTTGCTTTGGAACTTGCATCTCGCCCCTGCGGAAACCTCAGATGAGATCTACAGGTCATGCAATGGATGGTGTTGTTGCAGATGATGGCAATTCCACCTCTGTGTTTGTTGGTTTGGTCCTGGTGTGTTATGTTGTAGCCCTCGGGGGTGGCAATACCAATATCCGGCACGGAGGCGGGGTTCAGCCAGGTCGCTTTGAGGAAGATGACGCCCGGGGTGAGGGACGAGATCTCCAAGGCGTGTTTGCTGAGCAATCGTGCATTGAGTAGGATTAATTCTGCGACCTTGTGCACTCTTAGAGCCACTTCATAGACTACAAACCATTTATTTATTTTTTATTTGAAAAGTTTTATATAGCGCTGGCTACACCCGGAGGTATCAGAGCACTTTACATGAGGAAGGACAATTGTTTCAAAGCATAGATACAAAGTTACACAAAGTTACATCAGTTTCTGGAGCGTAATAACATGAGATACGTGAGTTACAGAAGCAATTCCCAGACCTCCGCTATGTGTGACTCCCTTATCGCTGTGGACTCTCTCAGAGGGTCTCTGAGACTCCAGGTCATAAATGCTGGATCCCTCCCCAACAAGGGGAGAAAGGAGTGCTTTGGCAAGGGGCACATTCATGGAGGCCATTTTAGGGGCAGTTAGGCTGGTAGTTTCAGTTTCAGGAGCGTAGTTACATGAGATACGTGAGTTACAGAAGCAATTCCCAATCCTCCGCTATGTGTGATTCCCTTATCGCTGTGGACTCTCTCAGAGGGGTCTCTGAGACTCCAGGTCATAAATGCTGGATCCCTCCCCAACAAGGGGAGAAGGAGTGCTTTGGCAAGGGGCACATTCATAGAGGCCATTTTAGGGATAGTCGGGCTGGTAGAGAAAAGACTATCATTGCAGATTGGTGGAATTGAGAGTTGGGACGCTGGTTCAGTAGCCTGGGAGGCTGCTGCCCCAATGCAGCCAATGTTGGTGGCCATAGAGTGGAGAGAGCGTTAGCAGACTATGGAGTCCCCAGTAACATTGGAAATAAATGTTGGGGTGAGAAAAGGGAAGATGCAGACCGGGGGAAATTTCGGACGCCATTTTGAGGTCAGGCAGGTATAGGCAGGATCACCAGGGATATTGGCTAGACCCGGAGGTAACAGAGTTTTACAAGAGTATTGGTAAGAAACAAGTTACACATAATTACATAGCTTAAATACAATGTAGCACAGTAGGATCCATGGCATTAAAATATGAGGGTACTCTAGGGAGGTAGGTAAGACGCAATGTGATGGGTTCAGGGGCATCCGCAATATTCACAAACGAGGAGCAGATCCGAAAAGGTCACCCAGCTGGAGACCGGTGGGAACGGAGGTACGGACCAAGGACGCTAAGATGGCGGATGGGACAAGAGTGTCTTTAGGAGATGGTCCCAAAGTGGCGGGGTGCATATGAGTTCAGAAGAGTAGTTCTTACCTCCGCTCAAATCAAAAATAAAATGAATAAACCTCCAAATAGTCCCAGACGTCATACGGGAGGCGAGGCAGGCGGGCTAACAGTAGGGAAAAACATTGGCAGTCAGGTCCGGAGGCAGGGGGAGGGTCAGGGGGGGAGAGAGCCTCAGTTCGGCTCCTCTGCGGCCATCCGGAGACAATACAGAGACATTGTCAGCGCTGCGACGGGATCCGCCGAACACTGGATGCCAGGGCAATTCGGTGAAAGGCGGGGAGGAGGAAATCCTGGATGCAGAACCATGGCAGCCAGCAGCAGTGCCCGAGGCATCAAAATGGCACCGGATGGCAAATGGTTCCGGTAGATATTGTCCCCTTGGAGAAATTGAGCGAGATGACAGTCCTCCGGGGGAGGAGGAGGAGTGCCCATCCTTCGGGTGCCATCGTAGGGGCTCCGGTAGGGTCCTCCCGGATGTTGATCGGTGGAAGCAGGCAGGGTCTCGCTGATGAGCTCCTCCGGCCAGCGGGAGAGACCCCACAAGTGGCGTCAGGAGACCTCGATCCTCGAAACTCCAGAAGACCCACCCTTCAGGTACAGGTTGGAAGAAAAAAAAAGTACAGTTGGAAAAAAGGGGGGGGGGGAAGGGTGTGTGGGGCTGCGTTTCTCTGCACTACATTAGAGCAACTCCGGTTCTCCAAAGCGGGTAAAAACAGTCATCCTGGGGCTCCGGCAGTCCGAATCAGCACTCACCCGGTCGGCCGAGGATTATTAGAGGACAGGCCCGCCAAGTGTACGGCCTCGCGATGTCAGGTGGCGGCAGCGGCGCATCCCTCAGCGGCTCCGCACACCCAAGAAGGCACCAGCTAAGGTGACGGGACACGGAATCCGCTCCAGCCTAGACTCGGGAGACTCCGGTCCCCTCTTGAGTCTAAGGCGTTCCCCAGGGGGGGGCTTCGTCATCGCCAAGGTCTTCGGGCGCGGTGAGGCAGGAGAGAGACTCACTCCACGGCAGCTGCAGTGACGGGCATCCACTCCAGCCTAGCCTCGGGAGACTACGATCCCCTCATGAGTCAAAGGCGTTCCCCCGAGAGCTTCGTCGTCGCTGATGGTCTTCAGGCAAGATTTTTGAGAGATTTTCTTCTTTGCGGGGGGGTTGCATAGATCCTTGTGTTGCCAACGGTTTCCTTTATGTAGCGATGTCAAGTGTAGGGGTGGATGGGGGGCATAACCAGGGATATTTACAAAAAAGTGATCCCTAGCCCGGGAGCTTGTATCTGTCATCCCCTACACCATAACTAGGCACCAAATCCTGTACCCTGAGTCTAGACTCAACAGTAGACACTGCAGGTATGTTTCCACCAGTGCTGTGGCTGGACCCCATTTTTAAGGCTTTTATGTCCAGCTCTCTGAGACTCAGTTCATGGGATGTCTTCCTCTCCTCCATGGCTAGCCTCCTCTCCTCTAGTCATATTTTTCTTAAGCAAAGCAAGTTTCTGTGCCTGCTCCAGCTTGGCAAGCTCCAACTTGAGTTTCCTCTGCTTCCTCTTGTCTAACAGCTATTCTGGGGACAGGTTCCTTGATGAGGTGCTGCTCCATGCTCTGGGACCACTACTGCTTCCAGCAAGCTGTAGGCCCCCTCTACAAGCAGTCCCAAATCTGCAGTAGATCCCACGAGCTGCTCTTCATCCTCCTCCTCAACTTCCTGCTCCCCCTCCTCCTGTGGGACCTACTGCCTGCATTCTGGGCCTCTGCCCAGGCTCTCAAAGCTTTTTGAGGCTCCAGCTTCCGGGTGAACCTCTCATGGACACATGACATTATTTTGAAAAATCTTTAAGCTAGAACACAGTATAGGATTCCAACTTGGCCAGCTCAAAATCAATGACACTAGATGAAGATGCAGGTGTGGCTTCTCCAATGAGAGACAGCCACACAAAAAACGTAAAAAGGCCAATCGGGGATAGTTGAAAAAGGCTCAAATTGGTCTTAGTATGGAGTTGTAGTGAACAATGAGTTACTATATGGTATTTCACAAACACAAGTCCTATCCTCACTGCTGATCCTTAATGTTAAAAATGGGGTGTCTAATTGGCAGAGATATACACCCTAATCAAGGAGGGACCACCACTCTAGTCAGGGTAAGCTAGATACACACTAAAAGATAATCTGTGCTCACCCTCTGGTAGCTTGGCACAGAGCAGTCGGGCTTACCTAAAGAAGCAATGTGTAAAATATTTGTGCAACACACAAACACCCAGTACCACAATGAAAAAACACCACAGAAATACTTCACACTAGTTTAGAAAAATAGACAATAATTTTATAAATAAATCAAAAACAAAATAACAGAAATCCAATAAGTCGAGTTATGAATTTTTAAAGAATAAAAATATCCCTAGCACTTAGAAGCAATAAGCACCTATAGGGGTTATCTGGTCCCCTGGACCAAGACAAAGTCAACAGTTCAGGTCGGAAGTGATGGAGCGCAGGCTGGGGACAACAGCCAAGCATGCCTGGTGAACAGATTACCTTCATCCTGTTTGCAAAAGCGAGATGCGGGACGCAAACAAGAGATGTGTTGATGTTAGGCCGCAGTCGAGGTGATGCATCGATTTTCTTCATGCAGTGGTGGTGATGCGAGGCTCCGCTGAGCGAAGTGCCGGTTCCGAGTGCGCCAGTTCCGAAGACGATGCACCAGGTTAATCCACGCTGAGGGATGATGTGTTGAACTTCTCCATGCAGTGGCGGTGATGGGTTGGGTCCAAAGAGGTGATTCCAGATGCGATGCAGCGATTTGAGAGTCGATGCACAGGTTTTGCTACACACAGGCTGGAGATGCGTTGATTTCACTGGTGCAAGAATCTGGGTCCACTTCCAGTGAACCAGGCTCAGGAGCAGGGGTAGAACCATTGATATCCCTGAGTCTCAAGCCACAGGAGGCAAGCCAACAAGCCCTTGGAGATCACTTCAGTTGCAAGGCAGAGTCCAGCTCTCCTCAGCAAGGTCGGAGTGCAGCAGGCAGCAGGGCAGCACAGTTGAAAAGTAAGATTTATAGGTCAGCAGTCCAGCAGAGTGTCAGTCCTTGATGTAACACAGCAGTTCTTCTGACAGAGTCCAGTTGTAGGTCTAGAAGTGTCTGATTTGGTGTGTTTAGAGACCCAGTACGTATACCCAAATGTGCCTTTGATGTGGCGGTGACTTCAAAGAAGGGGGTCTTTGAAGTACACAAAGGTCCTTTCTTCCTCAGCCCTGGCTCCAGACTTTCTGTGGGGGATAATCAGCCCTTTGTGTGGGGTCAGGCAGCTACCTATTCAGCTGTGAGAGTCAGCCCCTCCCTCTCTTCCTGCTCAGGAAGAGCCATCCGAATGCAAATGAGTGATCAGACACACCTCACCTTCCTGTGTTTGTGGCTATCTAGCTGTCACCCACCCCAGACGTATATTGGAGACAGGCTGCAGGCACACAGAGCAGTAAGAGCAAAGAAATGTCCACTTTTTAAAAGTGGCATTTCTAAAATATTAATGTTAAATCCAACTTTACCAGTAAAGAGGATTTATCATTACCATTCCAAAGATATGAAATATGACACAGCTACTCCTTTCTAATCAGGAATTTGAGCTTAATATTGTATTAGGGGATTTCAAATGTTAACCTATGAGAGGAGTAGGCCTCACAATAGTGAAAAACAAATTTAGGTCTTTTTCACTACCAGGACATGGAAAACTTAAAAGTACATGTCCTACCTTTTACTTACGCTGCACCTAGTCCTATGGGCTACCTAGGGCCTACCTTAGGGGTGATGTATGTGTAATAAAAGAGGAGGTTAAGGCTTGGCAAACGTTTTTAAATACCAAGTCGAAGTGGTAGTAAACTCCATACAGAGGCTGTTGGACTTGGCCCTTTTTGCAGGGTTACCCCCAAACGTTTAGCTTTTCCTCCTATTTTTTCCTGACCTGTTGTTGGCTATAGGACTCTGGGCACTTTACCACTGCTAATCAGTGCTAAAGTGCATATGCTCTCTGCGTGAATTATTATTATGATTGGTTATCCATGATTGGCATATTTGATTTACTGGTAAGCCCCCAGTAAAGTGCACTGAGTGTGCCAGGGCCTATAAATCAAATGCTACTAGTGGGCCTGCAGCACTGATTGTGCCACCCACATGAGTGGGCTGTAAATGTATCTAAGACTTGCTACTGCAGTGTATTTGTGCAGCTTTAAACTGCCATGTCGACCTGGCAAGTGCACCTACTTGCCAGGCCCTAACCATCCTTTTTCTTACATGTAAGGCAGCCCTGTGGTAGGCCCAAGGTACCCCCATGGGCAGGGGGCAGTGTATGTGAAAGGTACGACATGTACTAGTGTGTGTGACATGTCCTGATAGTGAAATACTGCCAATTTCGTTTTTCACTATTGAAAGGCTATCTGTCCCATAGGATAAAATGGGAGATACTTTGTAACATCTTACAAGTATAACTTCCCATTGGGACAAGATGGAGAAATAAAGTTTAGGGTCTCTGAACTCAGAATTTAATAAGCATCTTTTAGTAAATATGGTTTTTAAATTGTGTGTTTGAAAATGACACTTTTAGAAAGTAGGAATATTCTTGTTTAACCTTTCTGTGTGCCTCTGCCTGTTTGTGGATTGACTATCTGGTTTTCGATTAACAGGGGCTGGGGATGTGCATTCACTGTAGACAGCCAATGGGGGGTTGAGGTGTACCTGGCCCTTCCTGGATGACTCAGAGCTGAGCTCAATAGACCTTGGCTGTATTTAGAGTAGTGGGAGGAGTTTTCCTTGCACCTGAATAGGGCCTGTCTCCCTTGCACAATTCTGTCTCCACCCCCTGTGGTCATACTGCACCAGTGAGGACAGAACTGGTTTGGACTGGGCTCAGAGACCCTTGCACATAGAATAGAAAGACAAAATGGGGTACAAGGAGTAGACCTCAAACCCCAGAACTTTAGATTACTTCTGAACTCAAAAGGAACCTTTGACAAGGAGAAGAGGGGAAGAGCTGTGAGGAGGAGTACTGTCGCTTTGCTGTGTGCTGTGTGGGGTTGGCCTGCAGCTGCTGTTTCTGCCAAGGATAGGACAAAGACTGGAACTTTGCTGTGAACCTGCTTGAAGAAGATCTCCAAGTGCATGTGTGTGCTGGCTTCCTGTTCTGAAGTCTCAGGGACACAAAGACTTCACCCCCAGCTCCCCTGAGCTCTGCTGCTGAGATAGTTACCTGCCAAGAGGTGCCTGTTCCAGTTCTGGGCCTCTGGAGGTTGTTCCTGCTATTGGAAGCTGGAAGAAAAGAAGAACTGAAGAAATCGACGCATCGCTCTTCTTGTGGCTGTTTTTCCTGACGCAGCACCGCCGTGCAAGAAGAACCTCCACGCATCGCAGCACCACTGCAGAACTGATGCAGTGCCTGTCGCAGCTGCAAGAACCGACGCATCGAGGAATCGTGGCTGAAGAAACCGACGCAGCCCCGCGCAAAGCCGCCGCATCAATCGCCGCCGCATCCCTGATTTTCACGCATCGTACCTATGAGGCAAGTTTTCCTGATGCATCACCTGCGGACCAGAACCGTCTTGGTGTCAACGCATCTCTTCCCCCTACAGACTGGATTCAACGCCTCACTTCTCCTGTGTGCAGCAGAACTGTCGCATCACCACCCCATGATCTCAGGCACTGACTCATCTCTTTGTTTCTCAATGCTTCCCCTCTCTGTGGCTGTTTGGCATTGTGAATTTTGATGCATCTACAGGTACTTTGTGAGAAATCATGCATCCATAGTTTTCTATGGACCAAGTTGTTTGAAACCTTTTTAAAGTCATATTCTTATTACATGCATGTTGGATTTCTGGCGTTTTGGTTTTGTTGAGTTTAGATAAAGATACTTTATTTTTCTAAACTGGTGTGGTATCCATTTGTGGTTTAATCACTGTATTACTGTGTGTTTTCAGTACAAATACTTTACACATTGCCTTTGAGATAAGTCTGTCTGCTTGTGCCAAGCTACCCAGGGGGTGAGCAAGGGTTATCTAAAGTGTGTATCCCTCTTACCCTGAATAGAAGCAAGGGTCCCTATTTGGACAAGGATTACTACCTCTGCCAACTAGAGACCCCCATTTTTAACAGAGGCCATGTAGAGGCAGACCTGAGAGAGGTTTGAAAGGCTACTTGTGTGGTTGGTACAATCAGTGCTGCAGGCCAACTAGTATCATTTAGGGCCACATGTATCAAACTGTGCATTTGCGATTCCTAAATTGCAATTTTTAAGAAATCGCAGTTTAGGAATCGCAAATGCTTATGCATGTAGGAATCGCACAAAAATTTGCGATTCCTACACATTCCTTATTTGCGACTCGCAAATTGCGATTCGCAAATAAGGAATTGCTTCCCATTCATTCCCATGGGCATTGCATGCGCAATTTGCGAGTACCAAATAGTTACTCTCAAATTGCGCATGCAATTTCAAGGGTGCCAAAAGGACACCCTGATACACCCCTGAAATTGCAATTTGAACACATGTTGCACATACACATGCCCCAAGGACATGTATGTGTGCAACATAGAACTTTGAAAAATGCAATTTTGTGCATTTTTCAAAGTTCTCGCAAATTACCATCAACTTTGAATTGATGGTAATTTGCGTTTCTTAATTACGAAATCGCAATTTTATTTTGGTTGTTGCATTGCATTTAGGGAATCGCAATTTGCGATTCCCTAAATGCAATCGCAATTTAAGTAATCGCAATTTTAGCAATTACTTAAATAGCGATTTTTGCATTTGGGGTGTATGCCCCTTTGTGACCGCAATTTACAATGATGCATGTGGCCCTTAATTTATTGCCTTAGCTATATGGTAAACTACTTTACGAGGGTCTTACCAGTAAATTAAATATGCTAATTTTGTATGGATCGATTTGTACCATGTTTTAGGGGAGAACCAGAGTGCTCAGAGTCCTAAGGTCAACAAAAAGATGCAGCAAAAACAGGAGGTAAGTAGGCAAATAGTTTGGGGGAAGACCACCCTAACGATGACAGGTCTAACATATCATACATAAAATAATGTTCACTTGCTTCCCTTTTTGATCCTGCCCATCTCCCAAGCCTTTGAGAAGAAACTTGTACTTTGAGCGCTTTATAATGAATTAATATATAAATAAAACTGCTGCAGACTGTTGTCCTGATGTACAAATACAAATTCTTCTCCACTGTTTGGAAAGCAGCTGTGCAATGCATAATTAATTATTTTTAGGAATAGAAGGTAAAGAAGGAGGGTGTGTGAAAACCCAGTCTTCCCTTTATTTAAGTGGCAGGTAAGTGGTAAATTGAGGAAGTTGTCTTTCAAAGTGACTGATGGCCACTTTGAAAGACAACTTCCTCAAGGCAATATGATGTCACAAAGCAACTATAATTACCTGTTACTTTAGAATAGATATGCAATGTTCTTATACAGATGACAAGTGGTGTCACAATTAGACTGTAATAAGACGACTAGAGACATATTTGTGTATAGCTAATGCAGGCCTCCATGTATAATTCAAAAATTACACATGGTTGTACATGGTGCTTTGGCTTTACTGTACATAATTGTAAATGGGGTGCTTGCCTTGTTCAACTAGATGCTAGGGGTTAGAATAAGACATTGTTAAATTGAGGGGTAGATGTAGGTTAATCAGACGTAATTACAAAGGGCTGGGTGAAAGATTTGAGGAAAGGTGTATGGAAATGAGAAGGGTCCGGAGTTCTTTCCTGAACACATAGTAATCCTGGCCCCCTGATATACCACTGTACAAAAATTGTTGTCCAGAGATTTTTACTTTTGATTTTTGTTTTTGGATCATTCAAGAAGTAATTTAGCTTGGGTAGACATTGCTGATCCAGGCCAAATTTTTCTGGACAACATTTTTTAAAATGGTGGATGTGTTGCAGTGATGATGTAATATTTCAGGAACCATGAGACCTATATGCTTCTTTTTGGTGTCAAAACATAGGTTTTGGGGTGAAGTAGTCCTAGAAAGACAGTAAATAACTCCTCAGAGCAACCCTTGAGCCATTTTCCAAAATGGTAGCTATAATAGAGGGGAAGAGACATATATAGAAATGAAACAAGTAATAATGTTTTTTAATCCTTTTATGTATACTTCAACTAATGTTTATGATCTGAATATGAAAATAAATAATGTTTATCACTCCTGTTTTAGACACATGTTCATAGTTCACTTGATTTATTTGCTTTGGCAATCGCTCGTGGCACATTTGTGGAATTTAAATATTTGAGAATAGCATATCGACAGGGATTTCTTTTTGTAGGAAGCACAAGAGTGGGTTTTTGTATTGATCCTGTTGATCAAACATTTCAAAGTGTCCTGAAAATGGGGACATCGTAATTGACACACAAGATTGGGCTGATTAAATTGTAATTTAGCCACCCCATCAAGTTCTACACCAACCATGCATATCGAACTATCATACAACGAGGAAACATATGCAGAGATACTCAGAGCACCATCTCTACTAGCAGAAACTGTCGTAACACAGACAGTTCAGAATTCAGATGATTGGGAAGCCCTATCGTCAAAGAAGAAAGAGCAGATTCGTACAGCCTTACATGGTGCATTTATGACAGAGTATTTAAGAAAAAACACAGCACCGAGAGGACTGATAGTTACCAACGAACCGAGACTGTTCCTTAATAATAAAGAATTTCGTGTCAACTGGTCTTGCATAGCATGGAAGTGTACCAAAGACTGGTTGGTATTAATCATTAACACAGCCAGACAACTAGCAGACGCACTGATGATAGAGATTCAACAAAGTGAAAGCCGCTTAAAAACCACAGTACACATATCGGTGTTCAAGAAAAAACTAGATGAGATTAATAAAGACCATTCGGAGTACAAAGAATATCTTACTCAGTCTAAACTCACTAAACTGAAGAAAGATGTGCAGAAATTTAGTCGCGAAACGGTATATCCATATGTTACGGACGAATATTATGAGAAGATACAACAACCGCAGACAGGAGGAAGAAAACAATGCTTCAGACCAACGCCGCAGAACTGGACGTTCAGCTCTGGAGAAGAAAGAAGTGGGAGCGACAGCAGCAGTGACGAGAGTACAGGGGCATTTTATAACAGGCCACTGCAGAATTTTCGCCAATCAATGACGCACCCACAGATGCCACAATTTGGCTATTGGCAACAACCCTTCCTTCCACCAGGGTTTGGTTTCCCACAAGGTCCACAGCCTTTTTTATACAAGGGCAGAGGCAGAGGCAGAGGCAGAGGCAGTGGCCGACAAAAAAGACCAAATCAAAGAGTACAATGGCAAGACCAGACACCCGATATAGGAGCAGTGACCAGGAGCAAGGGGAGAGGGAACAACCCATCAACCAGCAAAGATTAACAAATGTGGTAAATCTTAGCAACCATATACTAACTGTTGATGAAGAGTCTGTACTCTCCAAGGGGCTTGGTTTTGTCCCGACACCGACTCACGATCCATTCACTTTAAATATAGAATTGGCACAGTTCTTTAGGAAAATAAAACTTCAAAATCACTTCGGGGACTCAGAACCCGTCAATGACATGAATACTAACACGGGCTTACGGAAGAAATCAACATTCCTACCACCCACACAAACCATCCCATGTCATATACAGGCATTCGAACAAGCAGTCCTTAAAGAAGTAGAGACAATTAACCATCAGAAAACAAAGGGTTTCCAGAACCTGACCAAAGGCGAAAGAAACGCGTTACAGACCCTTAAATCCAATCCTGAACTCGTCATAAAACCGGCGGACAAAGGGGGCGCGATCGTCTTGATGCACCAAACAATGTATCGTGAAGAGTGCAAACGACTCCTATCGGATATCATCAGCTATGAAATACATCCAAGTGATCCTACAGACCGTCTCTCATTGAAAATCAGAAACATGATAGATGAAGGTCTTAACAACAAGTGGATAACTAAAAATGAGGCAGATTTCCTCTACAATGAGAACCCACGAACATCAAGGTTCTACATCTTACCAAAGATACATAAAGAGAGGATACCACCACCAGGGAGACCTATAGTCTCAGGTATTGGTTCCATTTTGGAACCCTTGTCGCAATTTTGCGATTGGTTTCTGAGGCCGATTGTGAAAAGATCTCCCTCATACCTAAGGGACACAAAGGACGTCCTTTGCCTACTACGAGATATGGAGACCAACATAGAGGAGGATCTGTTCATTACAATGGATATAGAGGCGCTGTATACCAGCATCCCTCAGAGACGCACCCTGGATGTGGTAGAAAAGATTCTACTGGACATGGACTGGGAGTTTATTACCCCACAACACTTCATTATGGAGTGTGCAGAACTGGCCTTGACCGAGAATGTTTTTGAATTCGAGGATACAATTTACCATCAGATCAAAGGCACGTCGATGGGCAGTACCTTTGCCCCTAGTATGGCATGCCTCTATGTGCAACAATTCGAAGAGGACCATATTTACAGTGATAGTAACCCATATGCACAAAACCTGAAAATATGGAAACGTTATATCGACGACGTGCTCATTGTCTGGCATGGGACAGAAGAGACAGCAACAACTTTTGTCCAATGGATCAATATGAAAGATCAACATCTGGGGTTTATCCATACCATCAATAATAACCATGCCATCTTCTTGGACCTTGAGATTACAATGACCACCACAGGCATAAGTACTAAAGTACATCATAAAAACACGGATAGGAACAGCCTATTACTCTTTGAAAGCTACCACCCAAGATCATTACGGCAGAATCTTCCTGTGGGACAATTCCTTAGAGTACGCAGGAATTGTTCGGAAATAGAGACATACAGTGAACAAGCTGAGCATCTTGAACAAAAATTGCTGGATCGTAATTATCCAAAGAAGATGGTCAGAAAAGCAAAGAAACGGGCCAGAAATAACAACAGAGAGGCCCTTCTGGATAGTACCCCTAAGGAAAAGATCGACAGAATGGTATGTGTCACGACATACACGCCGGCATCTAACAGTATACAGAATATCATCAGAAAAAACTGGCACATTCTGAATGGTGCTAAAAAACAATGGGAACCTCCGCTTTTTGCCTTCAAAAGGAACAGGAGCCTTCGAGATGAGCTTGTACATGCTAAAACATCCACTCAAGAAAGAGAGGTACAACCAACACTGTGGAATACACAGAGACTTACAGGACATTACCCATGTGGAGGTTGTGTTGCTTGCCCTTTAACCACCGCCACAAAGGAAGTAAACATAGGAACTACGAAACCTTGGAGACTCAACAACTTTAGCAACTGTAATACAGAAAATGTAGTTTACCTTCTCACTTGTCCGTGTAGTCTCATGTATATAGGAATGACTACCCGAAAAATAAAGATACGCATCAATGAACATCGAAGTACAATTAGATGCAAAAAAACAAATACAAAACTTACGAGACACTTCCTCGAGCATAACCATAAGGACACAGATCTGAAATGGGTAGTCCTAGAAGTAATGAGAAAAGGAAGAACAGACTTGACAAAACCCCTTCATACCAGAGAGCAACGATGGGTCTACCGCTTACGGACCTGGGAAAATGGCCTCAATGATGAGATCCCGTGGTTACATCTGGCCCAATGATGCAATTTTTACTCATAAACTATGTATATAACTGAACCGTGCAATAAGTACTAACCCACGTGTTCTTTAAGCGCTCCCTGTTATTATACCAAACTGCAATGCATGTGTAATATGGCACTTCAAGAGACTGCAATTGTCAAGTAACAGACGCAATATTTAGGGGCAGTGACTTATCACGTGAGAAATGTCTTTTGGAGGCATTCCCAGCTCGCGCATACAATAAGCACACGAGCACCTAGTAACGTAATTTGTGTTTACGTGACCATTTACACCTTGGCGGCTCCTCTTAATAAATGCACTTGGGTGGCTTCTCTTAATAAGTGCTTTTTCGCTAAACACAAGCACTAAGGCATGTACATCATTTTAAAAGTGGCAGTAATTGACTCCTTTGTACGATCATGTAACGGTATACTGCGAATAAATTAAGAGTCTTGCCCGTAGACATTGAACAGAAGCTCGCGCATACAGATTAAGCGCAGGGGCACACAGACACGCCCATCTGTAACTACATTTCACGTTATTACACCTTGGCGGCAATGTATTTCCTTGCCTAAAGCATGAGCACTTAGGCATGCCAATCCTTTAACATGCCGTAACATTTTGACCATGGTGTGCGATTACGCTCCCGCATGCTGCACGATAACGATTAGCATGACCGTTTGGTTATGATAGCCAGGCAATTGTTAAGGCGCACTTGACTGGGACACCGGATACACTCGCGAACGATTATGCGACGCCATGCAACAGGTCAGGCAGCGCGTTTTGCAATTTAACCATGGCGCGCATGGGACAACGGAAACGACGATCTGTTGTCTAATTAAGGCTCCCAATCACTCTCTTTCTCGTTACGAGGTCTATAAATACCCCGACTCGCAGTTCTTTCATTTACTGACGAGGAGGAGGAGAGGCAACATCTAGGTGCTATCAAGGGAGACGCACCCTGAGACCGTAAGAGAATGGTTGAATTTTATAGTAGCGTGTATTCTGTGGGTGTGTGCAAATTTTTTTAAATTTTTTAAAAATTGGTCACAACCGCTTATCCTGGTTTTTGTTTCTTCCTTTTCCTTACAGTTTAGGAACAGGGGTCTTCCCCTCACTCACTCCTATGGGGCTTAGAATTTTCTTCCCCGTGGTAAGAGTTCAACAATTTTGAGTGTGCACAAATTCACACGTGTCACACTCCTAGCCACTGACGTAATGTTGTGCATGTGGTTATTAAGAATATGTTGTTCTGAAATGACCTAGGTTTGTTTGCATTTTTCTATTTTCAGGCGTAAAGGAGCCATAAGACTAACATATTTTGTGGACAGTGATAATTATCATGCCACGGAGTGGTACTTACTCTTTGCAGTAGGGTAAGAACGGAGCCTTTTTATATTAGGTCCTGATGAATGCCATGGACCCAATCGGGCCACAAGGCAGAAACATGTTGACCATCACTTATATAGCGGTGTAAGGACATTTCTTCCTAAAACACACCGTCCACTTGTTTTTAATACCATATGGCCGCCGCTCACATTAAAATTTATTAGGCAACCATAATGGTTTTTTAAAAATCACTCACTTATTCTCTTCACGGGCCCCCACTTAGTTTAGAAGTGCATCCCTGTCGTCAGGTGTATGCCCGCCCTCCATCAAACCAAGTTTTTGGAGGGCGAGGACTGGCCAATGATGAAGCATGACACCAGGTGGTGTGTGAGACCAGTCCGTAACTTTTAGTGAGATGTCTCCACTTTTTTTTAAAAAGCACTGTAAAAAACCTTGGTCACTAAACTGGGAGCGGCTCGTATGTGGTAAACATTTCTTTTTGTAGCACAGGTTTTGCAAGTACATGTATGTGTAAGTTCTGTGGGTAGAGACTTTAGAAATTTCATAGGTTTTAGCACCCCATCAATATCTTCCCAACCAAATTCATGCGGATCTTTCTCTACATATGCATAATCCAAAACATTTACACATCTTCTGATCAAGTAGAACGCTCTTTTAATGTGTCCACACACAGAATATGACGTCGGCGGAAGGTTCCTTAGCGGGACTGATCTCTTGAACTCACTGTTTAATCTGTACCTGGCTCCATTGTTCACCCTGATAGCCAACTGGGGGGTAAAAGCGATCTCCTATGCGGATGACACCCAGTTGGTCTTCACTTTTAAAGAGCAGACCGAGGTCGCCTTTGAGAGTTTCAAGGGGTGCTGAAAGACATTGCGTTGTGGATGAACAACAACAAACTTAAGCTCAACGCAGGAAAGACAGAGGTGCTGTTCTTCGGGAAAGAGCCACCCCCAGCTCTGGATCTCTGGTGGCCTATAGAAATGGGTCCCCCACCCTCCCCTGCAGACTGTATAAAAAACCTGGGCGTGAAGTGGGAGGCTGACCTCTCATTTTCGGCTCAGATACGTCAGGTGACAGCTTCTTGCTTCTGTAAACTGAGAAATTTGAAGACATTTCTGCATCTGCTGCCAGAGGAGTGCCGGAAAAGCATAGTACATGCCTTAGTGACATCTAGGCTGGACTATGCGAACGGCTTTTACCTGGGTCAGCCTAAGTACCTGATTAAGCGCCTGCAGATGGTGCATAATGCGGCTGCGAGACTGATCAGGCGAGTGCCTTTTCCCGAGCATGTCTCTCCGCATCTAAAAGCGCTTCATTGGCTCCCAGTGGCCAAAAGAATCAAATTTAAGGCCTTGACGCTGGCATTCCGAGCCACGCATGGTAAATGTCCCAGCTACCTAAAACACAGACTACGTGGATATAAGCAGTCCAGTTCCTTAAGGTCCAATTCACAAAATGTACTTTGCATTCCCCGTTTTAAGAAGGCTCGAATGGGGGGCAGATCTTTTACGCTCGGTGCAGGAAATCTGTGGAACTCCTTGCCTAGTAACTTCCGCATCATAGAAACAGAGACCCTCTTCAGGAAAATGGTTAAAACTTGGCACTTTAGGGCAGATTAAAGGCCCGGGGGCATGACTTTTAGCTGTCCATCGTTGCACTACTGTCCGCTTTAGCGCCGGGACACCTCTGTTTGAGGTAGCTGTCACGCTTTACAAGTGTCTGTACTATTATTATTATTATTATTATTATTATTATTATTATTGTCAAATGTGTGACAGTCACACTCTCACATGGTATTCTTCTGTGTTTTTAAAATCACATTCTTCTTCTGTCCCACCAAATCCATTTAGAAAGTTCACAGGGGGCATGGCCAAGATGGTGATGGGCGTGGACGCTGCTTGGAGAGCTCCTCGCCCACCCGTGAAGAATCCTATGTTATTCTGCCCATCCTAGCCCTCCTGTTATGGACACAATACATCCTGATAGGGAGTTTATTCAAATAAAAGTGGGGATTTCAGTAGTGCCAACCCGGAACATTAATTTGTAATATGGTATTGGTACCTCTAGCCCCATGATAAGATGGCCGCCGCTGTAGGCTTACGATAGTCATCATCTGTGCACGGCGCCTACGTAGAATGAGGGCGGGGCCTTGCACGTATACTTTTACCGCACGGTCGATGGAGCTCCAAGACAGAGCATCACAGACGCCGGCGGGACGCGGCAGGGGTAAGATGTATATATGCGGGCAAGCAGGCAATGTGAAAAGTTTCATTTGACCCACCAGTTGTGAATGAAAAACGGGTGTAGAGTCTGAATATATGTGTATGGTGGTATACATGGCGATTATATTTCGAGCCAGGTTGTAAAAGGGATGACCAAGGAGTCGGTAGAGGCATTAAGGCACGGTTACATTGTGGAGGCATCATGGAAATGATGCTGTTTTTTAAGGAGGAGAGGGTCTTCATTTAAAATGTGGGCATTCGCAGTATGGTCAGCTACGTTGAGAAAAGTCGTGATGCGGAGGGAGTATTGAAAGTTTGACTTGATATGCTCCGTTGGGACAATGTCATGAGAACGTTACTTCAGCAAGAGTGGATGGGGGAAGTAATGTTATTTTTTATTTTTCATACAATTGTAGGGGACTTGACCTTGAGCAGTCACCTCGTGAGCACGTGATCGGTTGACGCGTGTGTCACTAAAAGATGGTTGCAGGTATGAGGAATCTCCGCAACCAGCTGGTAAAGAAGCATTTGTTTTACTTTTCGGAGCTAATTATGACTGCATCATATGCTCTGAATAGTTGGAGGGTTTTACAAGAGGCACGTTCTTTCTTCTTTTTATTGTCATACCATCATAGGTCTGATGTGAACCTTGAACAACGTTTATAATTGGAACCCCAGCAGCCCTGAAGAAGTTGCTTGATTATATAGCAACGAAACATGTTGGCTTAAGGGAATTGACTATGGTTTGATTGAAACCATTTTTAATTGGGAAAGCTTACAGCACTCAATAAAGTTACGTCGAGCCAGTAAGCTTTACCGATTTTTAATAGGTGAGAATTATATTTTTGCATTCTCACTGGGGTCCAATGGGCACATGCAATGACTATGCACTGATAGTTGATTTTTCACTTAGGTTCACTGTTCTTTTACTCTATTGGGTTTGAGATTCTCACTACAGAACACACACTTTTCTTTGTTCTATATGGAGAGAAAGCAACCTATGATGAGAAGTGGGTGTGCCGGTGAGTACCAGCCAGCAACCCCCTTGGTGTTACGACCGTGAGGTGCTTTCTCTCCTTTCCCACACTTTTTCTTGAGTATTTCTGGATGGGAAATGTTTGATGATGGTTATTTGACGCTTTTATTGTAAATTGATACACCACAACATTTTGATTAGCGGTAGGGAACGCGTGTATGAGGGAGCTGTAAAGTATTGGAAACCCCTCTAGTGTCGAACTTGCAATACTAGGTGTACTTTTGTGGTCATGCCATTTGTTGTCTATAATAGCACGATAAGAGGGACCAAATTCTTTTTTGTTCTCCAGTTTTTCTCGTACCAGATCTCCGATTTTAGGAAGCCAACCAGCAACTGGAATCAGTAGTGCTGCATCAGTGGATGAGGGTAAATGTTCAGTTGCATAGCTGTCACGTGTCTTTTGTAGATCCTGTAACACAGTAGAATGATTATCTACGTCAAAGGTTGCGGCAGCCGCCACAACGTCTAGACTAAGGTCTGGCACAAACATTTTAATGCCAATGAGCATTTCGGATGGGGTCCGCCCACCCAGAGATCGTCTAGGGAGGTTATTAAGTGCACGTTGAACCCCATACAAGTGGGCCAGCCAGTTCCTGCCTGTACCTAAGACACTAGCTGTCAAGGATTGCTTTAAGTCACGGTTCATTCGCTCCACAATTGAATTGCCCTCAGGCCTGTATGGAGACGAAAACTACACCAGCACCCCCATTGACTTCATTGCATACTTGTTCGCCTTAGAGGCGAACGCTGGACCTTGGTCAGAATGGAAGGTGCCACAGGCAAACATCCCTAGAAAGACACGCAAATTCCTGATGACATTTCGAGCAACAGCACAGCGTTGTGGACAAACCCAAAGGAATCTAGTGCACGAATCAACTGCAACAAATATATATTTATAGGGGTGGGCGGAATTTGCGTAGTCGCGTTACGCAAAATTCCGCAAAACTGTAAAAAATCTCCGCGAGCACGCAGAATTCCGCGAAGACGCGGAATTGCTTGTTCCGCCTGTTCGCGATGCATTTTTCCTGTTCGGGGATGCTGTTTGCGTGCTCGAGGGGAAATATCTCGCAAACTTGCCCATGCGATCGCCAATTGGTGCGGCCATCTAGTTTCACTTGTCCCGCCTGCTCGCGATGCATGTTTCCTATTCACGAACGCAGATGTCCGATGGCGCGTCCGAATGACGTGTTCGCGATCGCACACTCTCGCGGGATCGCGCGAACGGATAGGAAAACTCGTTGGCGGTAAGTCGCTACCGCTTGCGCGAACATGCATTTTGAAAGCTCGAACAAGGAAAAAATTTCGCTACACCGCGGATCGCGGAATTTTCGGTAATTCCCCGTTCTCCGCGGAACGCGGAATTGCCAAAATTCTGCGAGCGGAACGGAATTTACCGCCCAGGCCTAATTTATATGCAGTATCAGAAGAAAGAGGACCGCAATGATCAAGATACATACAGCCAAAAGGTTGATTAGAAATGCACAGCTATGTTTGCGGTGGGCGAGTGACCGTGGATGGTTTGATTTGATAACAAATGTCACAAGAAAGTACATAATTACGGGTCTGTTTATATAAACCACGCCACCAGTAACGTTGCTGTAAAATAGAGACTGTCGCTGACACACCGGCATGTGCAGATGCTATGCCTTTGTGTGCGGCTTTGATCAGAGCTTGTCTGCGGTCCAAGTTGGGAATCATCCGATCCCCAACAGAAGGAATCAAGGCATAAGGAACTTGTTCGGGAGTAATATGATAAAGAGTATTTCGAAGGGAAACCCTGAGGATAAGCAGTTCCCTCCCTTGTTGCAGCTACCGCTGCCAGAATCTCATTATCTATTTTAGTCATGGATCTTGTAACTGCTGCTACGGAACACTTGGCTGTGCGGAATTGCCAAAATTCTGCAAATTCCGCGAGCGGAACGGAATTTACCGCCCAGGCCTAATTTATATGCAGTATCAGAAGAAAGAGGTCCAGGTTGGGAATCATCCGATCCCCAACAGAAGGAATCAAGGCATAAGGAACTTGTTCGGGAGTAATATGATGAGTATTTCGAAGGGAAACCCTGAGGATAAGCAGTTCCCTCCCTTGTTGCAGCTACCGCTGACAAAATCTCATTATCTATTTTAGTCATGGATCTTGTAACTGCTGCTACGGAACACTTGGCTACTGCAGACTTGGCCGCTTCATCAGCCGAAGAATTACCAAGAGCATGTGTTCCCACACGCTGATGGCCAAGAGTATGTATAACATGTATGAGGGGCAGACGTTGTTTAAGATCTGCCATTCGAACCCAAAGCGCTTTATGCTTAATTGCGCTACCTTTGGAATCATGATAGTCATTCCGAGACCAAAAGAACAAGTTGTCATTAAAAGACTGGACACAGTAATAAGAATCACACACAATAAGAGTATTCACATTTGGATCAGCAAACTCGAGAGCAAGTACAAGTGCACGCAGCTCCGCCAATTGCGCCGTACAGTCTCCAAGTGCCTGAGTGTGCACAATGGAAGACTTAAACTCTCCATTAACAATTGAGCCAGCAACAATTGCGCAAGCAGCTGAATAAGCATGTTTGGAACCCGTGGCCGGTTGAGCCGAGCCATCGGTGTAAATGATGCATTTGTACTCATGTAAAGGAAGCAGAGACAAGGGTGGAGGATGAACGTATTCATACTGTAAAAACTCCTGTGTCTGTAAGGAAGGATCAAAGATAAACGTGACATCAGCTTATGTCAAAGAAGTAGCCCATTGTATCCAACGGGGGTGTAGGGCCTTCGAGTTGGGTACACTCGCCTTAGTCACGGCTTCCAAAGCAGGGAATGGCGTGACCATAAGAATGCGTTTGCCTTGCGCCAGTGAGCATTCTTTTAGAATCGCCATCTGCACTGGCGTTAAGATTTTTTCAACAGTTGAAAAGTGCATTTCAGCAGCAGTGTATAAATGTGATTTGTATGCAATAGGTATTGTGTCTCCCTCATTGAACGTCAAGTAAGTGAAACCCACTGTCCCAGAAACTATACGTATTACCAGGTTTGTGGTGTTGTCACGTGTCAACAAATAGTTAGTTGCAAGTAAATCAGTTTGCAAAGAATTGAGAATAGAAGTATGTTCCGGAAGCCAGCTGGCAAAAGAAAAGTCTGTTGTATCAATGCATGGAGCGGTTTGATACGCTGGGCATAATCGGGAATGTATGTCCTCCCGAAATTCAAAAATCCCAGTAAAGACTGAAGTTTCTTCAGTGTAGAAGGGGGTTGCAATTGTGCACATTTCTCCAAGAAGTGAGGTGCCAAGCCCTTTCCTTCATTATTGAGCTCATAGCCCAAAAAGAGCACCGCCAAATGGGCGATGTGCGATTTTGCAAAATGTAATTTATATCCATAGTCGGCAAAGGACAAAATAATCCTGTCGACTCGTACAAGATGCAGCATAAGCTCATCGTTTGTCAGATAAATGTCATCTACGTACGAGAACGTATCAGGGTCTATGTTGTTCAACAAAGACACAATCCATGCCTCAAATGCCCCATGGCTATTCTTATACCCCCATAGGCAATCGTGTAAATTTTTTCTGATTCCCGACGGCAGTGAATGCTGTCAAATCACGGCTCTCAGGAGCGAGATTGTGACTATAGAAACCATTAGAAATATCAAGTGTAGTTTTGGATTTCTTACGAACAAGATTGTTCACCAGTGCAGAGCTGTGCGTGTTCTGCACCGCAAAAGTGCGACAATGACTGTTCAAATTTCGGTAATCCAATACAATCCGATATGAACCATCAGGTTTTGATACCGTAAAGAGAGGATTATTCATCGGTGATGTACATGATTCAACGACTCCTTGATACTCCAAATGTGTTAGAATATCACAAACGGAAGCTTTTGCTTCACGTCTGATTGGATATTGCGGTTGTGGCTGAGGCATAGAGCGTAAAGGTATTTCATGAGCCGGTGAATCAACATCCCAACCCACCTGATTACGATACACCGCTGGGGCTAGGGCCAGAGCACACTCAGCTGCGAACGCCTGTGCATGCTCCTCAGGGACATGACACGAAAAACTCGGAAGTATCACGTCTTCCCCTCTAGAAGCGGCCAACACAAAGGGTGGAGGCCAATCTGCCTCCGTTAACAAAATGTCATACAAGGAGGTTAGAATCTCCCAGAAAACCGCCTTGGTTGGACGAGGTATATCACCTTCAATTTGGAAAATTATTACATAGAGCCTATCAGGGGGGGCAACCCGGGTGTCTGCAGTCTCTATTGTAACAAAGGTATCAGTTGCTGTCGCCTCCAGACAGGGACGCAGAGCCTCCCGCACTATGGTAACCTCCGCTGCGCTGTCGAGCAGAGTCACTGCCCATGTCCAATCCAGGAGTCGCGTTCTCACCATCTGAGGCATACCTCGCTGTTAGAGCGGCAACTTTTTTCTTCTGAAATGGGGGTCAAAAACGAGGTAAATCCTCTTGTTTTCCTTTGACTTCAAACTGTCGAGGCTGATCTCGTCCCTGTGGCACAGGTTGACTTTTGCCACGATCTTGGCGTTCCCCTCCTCCGACTTGAGAGCCAGACGTGTCCTGTGAAGAACGAGGAGAACGCTGATCAGGGACTTGAAATCTATCAGGAGACTTAATTTTCAAGCGATTGCGCAAGTCATAAGTACGCTCAGAAGACTCAGGGGTTGGTGAACCTGCACGCAAACCTTGCTTCTGCTGTTGCTGCCCCTGCTTTTTCTTTTTCCAGTTCTTTTTTGGAAAGACCGGACGCCCATCTTTATCAGTTTGGGCTTTTTGTTGTGTTTGTGTTTGCGTTTGAGTAAAAGGCTTAACTCCCAGACTATTGCGGCCTATGGCCTTATAAGCCTTTGCAATAAACTTCGGTAATTTGCGTGGCTTGTCCACATCAGGGACAGCCTCCAAGCGGTTTGCCACTTGAAAGCTTACTGCATCTCCCTTGACATTGGCAAGGATCATATAAGCAACCATGTCGAACACCCCCACCAATCTCATCCCCAGCTCCATAGCCGCTTCTGCTCCATGTTCATCTTGAACACGCTTAATCACTGAGGGGAGCACGGTCATGGAGGGAGTGCCGAAACACTTCGAATATACCGCTGCAAACCCCTTGCCCCAGGTGTCACAATCAGCTAACTCGGGAAGTAAGTCTTTAGGCAAACTAATAGTCAATATCCTGTGTTTGTCCACAGGAGAGGTATTTGGAAAGACAGCCTCCAGTTGTCCAAATTTCTCAGCAAGCCAATAAGGTAATTCATCCTTATTCTGTGGACGCTTGCCCATTACTGAATTAACCATAAGGGGACTAATGGTCACACCACCAGGTCCCTCAGGTTGCGCGTAATGTACTGTATAACAGCTCTATGTACGCGTATTAAAGACGTATGTAAGACCCGAAGGTCCCCAATTGCAAGAGTTAAATAACATGGGTGTGGGGTATACCCAGCCAAAACGGGCCAAGTGGCTCCATCCATCGATAAAGGGCCTAAGTGGACCGGCGATACTGGGTGAGGAAAAGCGCCATTAAACCAAATTTGGTGTTGCCAAGCTGTAAGCGGAACTTCAAGAGCCCTATAAGGCTGATAAGCGTGAGGGGTGGCCGTGGCAGTGTATTGATGAAACAAATCATCTGTTCCATCCACCGCCGGAAAGGTGACCCAAGAATAAAACACCTCAAAGTGGTAAGCAGGATTCGCTTCCACCACAAAAATAAGCGCAGAACCTGCATCAGGCACTCCATATTGAGCCAAATGCGCCTTGAGCGGGCGCGGCTGTGAGCTGGAATATCAACCGCCATCACAACAAACAAAGAATAACAACCTAGAGCGCGGCAGCGCAATTATGGGTTATGAATAAAGAGGAAAAAACCTTTTAAAACTTCAAGCTTGAAAGAACCTAAAAAAACATCAATATAGGAGGTTACACCGTCACAGCTGTCTCCGGAAACAGAAGTGAGGGTATTGTGGACCAGCACAAGCACTACTCAAGCGTCTCGCAGATAAGAACCAGACCAAACGTTGGCGGTGCCATGTTGCAGGGATTCTGCACATACACAGAACTATGCGCAGGAAAACAGGACCTCAGTGAATAGGGGTGTACCAACCTACCACATCCGTGCCCAAAATCCCAAACCGACTAGCTATAATGTCTCATTCGTTCTCCTCCAAAGTTCACTAGCTACAAATGATTAGACAACCCAGAACACAACACTCCCGACTCTCTCAGGAATCGAGAGCAAGACGTACTCTTTCGCTCACTCCCTCGTACTTGTCCACAATGAGAATAGGCAGAGTCACTGAAATAGTTCAAAATTTTTATTTTAACTATCGTGCTCTACAATACAGTATACGTGCCACTACTAGCAGCAAAATGCATAAACTCAGCACAGTTAGCATTGTTACAATTCCATAGAATACAAAGGGAGAAGTCATTTTATAAAGACTGTGGAAATCAGGGCTTTTAGGCCTAACCACCCTCCCCTTGGCTAGAAGAAGTTTATTTTATAAAAAGGACGATCTCTGGGCTTTGACAGCAGACCCCATACCTTAAAGCCTGGATGTAAGGTTTACATCATAGGAACAGCAGAGCTCTTCTCCATGGAACGGCTTTCTCCAAGTGTGTTAAAACAACATGCAACAACGTAATATCAAAGCACGAGTCTTCAGTACTGCAGCTGTGTGTAGCATGTTATGTCTAGGTGCTAGGGACTGAACAGAATAACAAAGGGCATTGTTTATCGACCTTGCACATTGTGTTCAGACTAAACTCCAAGAAAGGCTGAGAACGCGAAAAGCAACCTGTTCTCATGTGAAAGGCACAAACAAAGTCTTGCAAAAACAAAGTCATGTAGTAGCGTGCGCAAAAGCAGCATCATGGCAGCGAAGCTCATGCTAACTTAGCAATGTCGATAATGTGCCTAAGAACCATAAAACAAAGAACCATATAACACCAACTCCCAAGAAGAGGACAAGGATAAGAGATAAGTTTGCGATTATAGGTCTGGTTCTGGCAAAGAGACGTATAGTGATCCATTGGATTCGCCCAGCCCCCCCCACATGGGATAGATGGTGGGTTGATCCGCGTGAGTGGGGAGTGGCTGAGGAGTGCCGCCTTAGAGCAGTAAGAACGGATGAGAATGCTGAGAGTGATCTACTAGATGGGGGCCAAACGTTAACAGAAGTGAACGCAGCAACAACCCAAAGCGAGAATTAAACGGTACACAATTCGTCATCCACCCAGCACTCATTGCCATCTAATGCAGAATTAGATTAATGGCCCTCTCACACGAATTTCAAATCAGATTCTTGCCAATTGTCAGATTGCTTGTATCACGAATAGTGACGACTGCCATTCGTTGCCAAGGGGGGGTGATAGTGGGGGTATTTCTTTTTTCTATTGTTTTTGCTTTACTGTTTATGATTGTCATCATTATTCTAACCCAAAACGCACTGCTGCAGTGATGGTGAAGTAAAGTAAAGTAATGTAATCTACTCATTGGAACAGTTGTCGAGATGTAAATGTATGAGCATGATGAATGTTACTGATATCCTTTGATGCAGTATTTTAATAAAAACAAGTTAAAAAAAAAGAAGAAAGTTCACAGGTTCAGCACTTAAAGCTCCAATCTTCGTTCCAATTTAGCTCATAGTGTCATCACCCAAAACAATATGTGCCTTCATAAGAACATTGGGCATCTCTGGGTCAAGTTTCTTGTACAGAATATGAAGCAGGATCAAGTGTCTTTTCTCGCGTGTTCTATTACGTATCCATAACTCTGACAATCCTTGACTTATGAACATTGCAACAAATCTAAGTAGCACAATAATAACACCTGTGTCATCATCATCAAACACTTTATTCGGAAGGTTTTCCATCCATAAAAGTAACATACATAAAATATTATACATTTCATATTATTAAAACACAATTAAATGCGAACAAGAGGGTGATTACAAATAACAATAAATAATTAAAGGATAAAGAGCCAGGTGCCTTCATAGCAATTTTGGAATGATCCTTCATATTTACGTAATTCATTTGTCAACAGTTTAGTAACAAAGGGGGATTTTAACATCACATTAATATCATGGAACAAAGTTAAAAATAGCAGCAGAATACTAGAAAGGTAAAGTGCCACGTGCCCTTACAGCATGTTTTAGAAATGAGCCTAAATGTAAACATGTTTCACTATCAGCCTATTGGATAATGGCTGTAAACATAGCTCTACACTGCCTAATGTCTCAATATTTTGTTTTAAAAAGTGATATAAAAAATAGTCTAGTATAAAATTCATAGGCTTTACAAGACAATAAAAAGTGAGACATAGTTTGGCCTGTCTTATAATCACATGGACAGGGAATAGCAGCAAGATTGGTTTGATACCCAAGCGGGAAACATAATAAATATTTCAAGATATCGGCGTGAAACCTAGATAACAAAGAACGTTCCCATCTCCCAAATGGCTGTCAAGACACACAGGGAGAGGTAGGCTGTAATCTTAGGTTTCCCTTCTAAGCTTTAAAGGTGAATTTTCTGCGCTAATTCATAAAAAGCTTTGGCTACTTTCCTTTTATGGAAACCATGGCACAGGTGTGTCTCTCTGAAAGCCCTTGGTATGCCAATTTTTCCCAGTTCAGATTCATTGAATGCCAGCCACGGAATTCGGAGGCCATTATCACAGGACAGACAACCAGTTATTATTTCCCTAGTGAGTACAGCCTTCTCATTACTCCAAATGGAGATCCAAAATAATAAAGGCCTCACTTTAATAAAATCAATTATATAAGGAAGATTTAATTCTTTATGGCAAATAATGTGAGGGGAGGATATTGGTACTCCCAAAAGTCTCCTACATGACCTGTTTTTTTCATTTTGTAATATTTCGCAATTTGCAATCCCCCAAATTTTTGAACCGTAGGTGGCAGTAGAATACATTGAGATTTATAGATTTGTAGTTTAGTTTTCACTTGGCCCCCACCACGAGGTTGGGGGAGAGAGAATAACAAGCCGATTGGCTTAGGAAATTGTATTCTAGGGTGTGCAATATTTGGTGACCATGCTCCAGAAGCAGAGAACATTGGGCCACATGCATTAAAGGAAAAACCGGTCGCAAACGGGCAGATTACTAGGCCCATAGGAATGAATGGGTAGCAATTCCTTAATTGCGACTCGCAATTTGCGACTCGTAATTAAGGAATTTTAGGGAATTGCTATTTTTGTAAGAATTCCTACATGCATAGGCATTTGTGATTCCTTATTGGACATTTTTGATGCATGTGCCCCATAACTCCCAAATATGGGAAAGACTTAACACTAGTAATGGAGTTGCCACCCACTTGCATATTAGACATTTGAATACATTGCGGTCCAAACCCATGATATGCGATTTTGTGAAGTTGGTTCGAAGATCTAGATTGTTCATAAAATCAATGAACACAGATACTAAGAGGCTCAATGCTTTAGGGGTCTGAGCGATTAATACTGTGTCATCCCCAATTAAAAGTGTGGGTAGGGGATTCCCTTTTACAGTTGGAACGTCACTAGTTATCGAGGCTATAATCGGATGCAAATAATTAATATATAATGTGAATAAAAGCGGAGCCAGCACACACCCTTGACGTACTCCCCTACCAATCTTAATATCGCTTGACACATTTCCATTTTCATTTAATCTAACTCTGGCTTTCATGTCCCTATGTAAATAGTCAAGAAAGTGGACTAAGGAGGCATCTAGCCCCTTAAGCATCAGCATGTGCCATAATTTGGTTCCTTTCACACAATCGAAGGCGGTGCTTAGGTCCGTAAAATCCATATATAAGGGCACGCGCTTTACAACAGTATATTTGCCTATTATCAGATTCAAATTGGCGCATTGCTCAATTGTCCCTATCTTACTTCTAAAACCGTGCTGAAGGGAGTATAAAATAGATTCTACTTGAATCCACTCCTGAATTCTGTTGTAAATTACATGTCCCAAGATTTTAACAGTTGTATCAATCAGCGAGATTGGTTTATAACAACTGGGGTCTACACGGTTCCCTTTCTTGAATATAGGGACAATAATAGAAGTGCGCCAGGAATCAGGTACATCTGTATGTGCCAAATTGTTAAACAAATTTGTTAAAATGAGGGACCAGAGATGTACATTAAGTTTAAATAGGTCAATAGGTACACCATCAGGCCCTGGAGCCTTCAATCAATCAATCAGGGGGTTTATAAAGCACGCTACTCACCCGTGAGGGTCTCAAGGCGCTGGGGGGCAGCTCCGGATCAGTCGAAGAGCCAGTTCTTGAGGTCCTTCTTGAAACGTGTGCAGGGTCGAGGAGCGTCTGATGTTCACAGGGAGCTCGTTCCAGGTCTTGGCTGTGATGTAGGAGAAAGCTCTCCCGCCTGCTCTGTTTCTGCGGATGCGAGGGACCTCTGCCAGGGCGAGGTCGGAGGAGCGGAGGTTCCTCTTGGGTACGTGGAAGGAGACTCTCTTGTTGAGGTACTTGGGTCCGATGTTGTTGAGGGATTTGTAGGTGAGGATGAGGAGCTTGAAAGTGACCGTCTTCTCTACGGGGAGCCAGTGGAGGTCTCGTAGGTGTTGGGTCATGTGCTCGTGACATGGAGTCCCGAGGACGAGTCTGGCTGCGGCGTTCTGGATGGTTTGGAGTTTGTGTAGAAGAGTTTTGTTGATTCCGGCGTATATGGCGTTGCCGTAGTCCAGTCTGCTGGTTATGAGCGCGTGGGTGATGGTCCTTCTGCAATCGGGGGGATCCATTTGAAGGTTTTGCAGAGGATGCGCAGGCAGTTGAAACTGGTGGAAGTGGCGGCATTGATCTGGCGGTTCATGGAGAGGGAGGAGTCGAGGATGATGCCTAGGTTTCGTGCGTGGTCTGTAGGGGTGGGTGGCTTCCCGAGGGCAGAGGGCCACCAGGTGTTGTCCCAGGCGGAGGTGCAGGGGCCGAGGATGAGGACCTCGGTTTTCTCTGAGTTAAGCTTCAAGCAACTGTCTTTCATCCAAGCTGCAATGTCCTTCATTCCTTCGTGGAAGCAGAGTCTGGTGTCTTGGGGGTTCTTCGTGAGCGAGAGGATGAGCTGGGTGTCGTCGGCGTAGGATACTATGCTGAGCCCATGTTGTCTGATGATGGCGGCACGGGGGGCCATGTAGATGTTGAAAAGCGTCGGGCTGAGCGATGATCCTTGGGGTACTCCGCAGTTGATGTCAGTGGGTTCAGAGAGGAAGGGAGGGAGTCTGATCCTCTGGGTTCTGCCGGAGAGGAAGGATTGGATCCAGTCGAGGGCGGCTCCTTGTATCCCCGCGTCGTGAAGTCTTGCTGCGAGTGTGCAATGTGAGACGGTGTCGAAGGCTGCGGAGAGGTCTAGGAGGATGAGTGCCGCGGTGTGTCCCTGGTCGAGTAGTATGCGGATGTCGTCCGTGGCGGCGAGGAGGGCGGTCTCGGTGCTGTGGTTGCTGCGGAATCCAGATTGTGAGGTGTCAAGGATGGAGTTCTCTTCGATGAAGGGGGTCAGCTGGGCGTTTCCGAGTCTCTCGGTGACTTTGGCCGTGAAGGGGAGGAGAGAGATGGGCCGGTAGTTTTTCAGGTCCGTTGGATCGGCCGTTGGCTTCTTGAGGAGGGGTTTAACCAGTCGTCTGGGAAGATGCCGGATCTGAAGGAGGCGTTGCTGGTCCGTCCTAGTTTGGGTGCGACGGTGGCGGCGGCCCTGTGGAATATGTGCGGTGGGCAGGGGTCCGTTGGGGCCCCTGCATGGGTTTTCTTCATGGTCAAGGTGATGTGTTCGATAGTGGCGGGTTTCCAGGTCGTGACAGTTGGCTTATCTGCGGTGGCGGAGAGGGGGGTGGTGTCCGGCATCTGTTCGCTGAAGTTGTCGTAGAGGGCCTTGATCTTCAGATGGAAGTAGGAGCTGAGCGTGTCGCAAAGTTCCTGGGAAGGTGTGACGTCCGTGGCTTTGCTGCGGGGTTTGGTGAACTGCTGTATGACACTGAACAGTTCCTTGGCGTTGGCTGCGTTGGTCTGGACTTTGTCTCTTATGAAGGTCCGTTTGGTGTCTCTTATGCGCTGGTGGTATTCCTTCAGGGCGCTCCTGTGGTTGTTCCATGCTTCCGTGGTTTTCTGGTTTCGCCAGGTTTTCTCTAGGCGTCTGCAGGAGCGCCTGGCTTCTTGAAGTTCTGTGGTGAACCAGGCGGCCTGCAGAGGGCGTTGTTTGGCGGGGTGGCGGAGGGAGCCTTGCCTCCAATACTTTGTGTTAAAGCCTCCTCTACCTCATCAAGTGTCACCCTAACCTCAGTTAGTTTCCTATTGTCTATGGTAAAAACATCCTTACTTGGAGGGGTCATGTAAACATTACTAAAGTGATTTTCCCAGAATTCACTAGGGATATGCCAGGAGATCGGGAAACTGTCAGATTTTTATTTCTCATACCTGAGACAATGGCCCAAAAATGTTTACTGTCTTTCAAGCTTTCTGCATATGATAGTGTCTCCCAGTGGTCTGTTAAGATCATCTGCCAGCGCTTAGCCGTAACAGCCCCTTAATGCTTCCTCAAGCAGGCAATTAGTACTTGGTCTCTAGGTTTTTTCCCTAATGCAATCCTTAATTCACGGTTAGCTGCTGTACAATCATGATTAAACCATCTGTGCAGTTTGTTCAGTGGGCGTATCGGCCTAAGGAGAGTATTTTTTATCCCTAGGCAGAGGTCATGAAAGGCACCCACTATGCAGTTTGCATTATCATTTTCTGATAGACAGACCTCCAACAAAGTCCTATTGTCTTTTATAACTTTTTCTTGGGTTCGGGCTGGATCATGCATTCTCCAAGTCAATTTTAGATTATCCTTGGATGTTTGAAGATCTCTTGCACCAATCTCTCTCTTATAGACTGTCCTAGATGCCAGTTGTAGAACAGCCTCAAGTGGATTATGGTCGCTAAAAATAGATTCAACAACTGAACCATAATATCATAGGAATTGGAGGGAAAGGTATTATTACCCCACCCACATATAAAGGTAGAGGGTCTCCCTCTACGATTGACATCTGTTTCATTTGACTGTACAATGACTCGATTAGAACCATTTCGAACAGCCCACTCAACATGTGACAAAAAATGAAGGTGAGCTTCCTCCAATTTACTGTTAAGTTCTTGAACAATATGGCCTGTACCTGTTGAATGCAAAACACACAAGATGATGGACGGAATGCTGCACATTGGCAAACATTCACCCCCAGTCACAGATCTGGGTTTAATCCATCGTTATTTTGCTTCACCACGCCACCCCAGTTCAGACATAGCCATATGCAAATCAGTCTTGACCCTGTGGCATAGTGAGCACGGGACCCACGTCTGGGCATACCCTTCCCACTTAGGGCGAAATGCAAAACACACAAGATGATGGACGGAATGCTGCACATTGGCAAACATTCACCCCCAGTCACAGATCTGGGTTTAATCCATCGTTATTTTGCTTCACCACGCCACCCCAGTTCAGACATAGCCATATGCAAATCAGTCTTGACCCTGTGCCTCATGGGAACAGTCCAGACCGAACTGCCAAGCCATGTCTTCCTGGACCGGAATCAAGCATCCTAGGACCGGTTTCAGGCTTTCAGCCCTCTTCAGCCAGGATAGCTTGACTCCAGTGGCGTAGTGAGCACGGGACCCACGTCTGGGCATACCCTTCCCACTTAGGGCGAAATGCAAAACACACAAGATGATGGACGGAATGCTGCACATTGGCAAACATTCACCCCCAGTCACAGATCTGGGTTTAATCCATCGTTATTTTGCCTCACCACGCCACTCCCGTGCTCTCCATGCCGCTGGAGTCAAGCTATCCTGGCTGAAGAGGGGTGAAACCCTGAAACTGGTCCTAGGATGCTTGTTCCCAGTCCAGGGAGGACCTGGCCTGGCAGTTCGGGCTGGACTGTTCCCATAGGGCACAGGGTCAAGGCTGATTTGCATATGGCTGGGTTCAAACTGGAATGGCATGGTGAGCAAAAAAACGATGGATTTAGGCCCAGAGCTCTGTACTGGGGTGAATGTATGACATTGTTCTGCATTCTGTCCATCAATTGTTGTTTTTGCATCTGTACCTTTTGAATATCTCTCTGCAGGCACCAACTTCTCATTGACAATCATTTTACTTTCAATAATTGGAAATTCTGTGTTCACTAAAGTATCAGCATTGTTTTGTTGAGTTAACATCTCCAAGTTCATCTTATTTGATGTTGATGACCAGAATTTATCAAGTTGCACAGGTATAGGTGTAGAATTTTTGATGCAGGCAAGGTCAATTGTTCCACTTGTAGACATTCGTCTGATTCTCTCACATTCTTTGACAGATACTTCAAGATAACTGTCAAAGACAATGTGCAGTTCTTGCACAGTAAACACTGACTTTTATATCTGTAGAACAGTCTGAATGACCTCTCCAAACCTTTGCATTAATATCGTGACCATTCACAATAGCGACATATAGTCCACAACAATAGCTGGTTTCAATGAGGGCACCTTTTCTAATTGAAATTCTTCAGGAGAAAGTTTTTTTTAAGCTCTTGTATGAGTTTGTGCCACCAACGTCTCCAACGCCTGCTGTTTTCCTGCTGGGGACTTCATTTCCCACTTCCCCCTGCACCTGTTCTAAGGCACTCAAGAACCTCTATTCTGCCCTGAGAGAAAAATCACGAGATGTGGCCTTGGTAAAAGCACTACGTTTCGCGTATAAAGCAGCAAGAGCTAAAAGGATGAAGGCTTTAAAGGAGGAAGCCTGGGACAAGCTCAAACAGGCGGCAGTCCTAAAGAACAGCAGGGACTTTTGGAATATAATTAATGCCCCATTCCTCAAAGATGATTCAGAGATCACCACCGACACACATGTCATTGAGGAGGCTTGGGTGACTCACTTTGAAGAGGTTTTGGGTATCCAGGGAGGACAAACTATTGTCATTGGGGTTCCTGGTGTCCTCATACAAAGGTAACTTATTCTTTAACCTGGATGAAATGAAAATTGCTCTGAATCAACGCAGCACTTCCAGTGCTTCAGGGATGTATACAGCTGCCACAGCCTGTGTTCGCTGTGGGAGAGTGGGCAAATGTACTAGACATTTTGGAATCACCCGCAGTGTCAGAAAAGGGTGCGTTCTCACCCCTTTTCTATTTTCACTATATACAAATGGTCTGGAAGCTGCCTTAGTTGGGCCTACCATTGATGTACTTATCATTAACTCTACTTCAGTGCCCCTACTTCTCTATGCAGATGATGCAGTGCTACTGGCATGGACTGGCAATGCACTTCACATTCTGATAGAGACGTATACCAGATTCATGAAAAACGTAGATCTCAGAATAAACAAGGCTAAGTCCTTTGTGCTCATGGCAGGAGAGAGACCTAAAAAAATCCCCAGATGGAATATAGAAGGAAGGAAATTGGAGCTGGTGGATACCTTCTGTTATTTAGGGGTATTATTTGACTCCAAAAACATGTGGCAAAATATGGTGGCCAATAGAGGGTTATTGATGGAAAAAACTATAGAGGGTCTTTTTAGGTGCATGAAAAAGCTTGGGTCTAAACCAATGGATACAATTAAAAAGGTACATGAAGCCAAAACGACATCTGTCGCCACATATGGGGCAGCCGTGTGGGGAATCACAAGCATATCTGCTTTACAACTAATTGAGGATCGCTTTGGAAACGCTTAGTAGGCATCCCCCAATCCTGCTCATTCTACAATTATCACCTCGAATTGGACGTTCCTTTCATTACGGACCAGATATGTTCCGCTCCACCTCTTTTATAGCACTCAGTGTGGAGAAGGGAACATCTAAAGGTAACACCCAAAAATCTGAGAGACTCTTCAAAGCTGGATGGCTTATCTAAAGTAAAGTGGCTCCAATTCGTTAAGAGCAGTTTTTACTCTATTGGTTTAGCCAAACTATTTGACAACCCCATCACATGTACGACCGTTTCAATGTCTGAATTGAAGGAATTACTACTGGAAAAGCAGAGGAGAGTGAGTTGGGAGTCTAATTGTACGAAGTCAATGGTTAAACAATATCTTTTAGTGCCAAGAATAAATACAATTGATTTTACGTATTTATCCTTTGTAACGCATCCCCAGCATAGATATCTTCTATTGAGATTCCGGTTGAACTACATGCCTCTTATGCTGGGCTTTCCTTCTAACAAATACTCTATAGATGCCCTTGATGCTTGCCCATGTGACATTCATTCATCCCAATGTGATCTCCGTCTCCTATTCTTCTGCAAACTGTATAGTAAGGAAAGGAAAACATATATTTTTCTACTAATGCGCAGCCTCAAATTCAGACGATGCCGCCCAGCGTTACACTTTTTAAAGCTATTACCCGACCTTCTTACCTGCTATTGTTTGGTCTAATTTTTTGGTGTGCTTTAAAAAAGAGGAAACAGTATTCGTGACGAGTAATAATGTAAACAAGATTTTAAGCCTCTATACATGTTTTCACTGTCCCATTTTAAATGTTTGAGAGTCTTATATGAAACTCTAACTTGCATTATTTTAACGCACAACATATCTTTTTATGTTTTATTTATTGGTAATTTTATCTTTATTGTATATATCATACTTTTTATGCTGTCTTTTTGTACTGGCGAAATAAAGTGATTATGACTGACAGACTGCGTTTGTACTTCACATGTTTGGTCGCAGCATCTCCATCAAATAATATGTTTGTTGGAAGAAGATCATGCAACAGAATGTCCTTGTCAAATTCACCCCTTTCTTTTGCTACATCCATCTCTCTATGAATTTGCAAAAGTTATTTTTATGTAACCGGTTTTGTAGTGGCTGGTTGGACGAAACTCTTACTACGGCAATTAAAGCGTGGAAGTTTAGCTTTAGTGATTATATGAAACAGCTTTTGCTCTTTCAATACAAATCTCCCCTGCTTCAGCTCTGTGCATAGTTTCGATCCATGTTCCAGGACACCTTGTAGATGTCTTTCTATCGGTATCCACATATTGTTTGGTCAGGAAGTTGTGTAATCCACAGTCATTTCAAAGGCGTTTCCTTGCTGCTGCATGAAATGAAGAAGGCTGTCAACATGTTTATTAAAACGTTCCCTCTCTTTCCCACAAGTTCGTGGTGAGGAACAGTTTCTTGATGGTCCATATATTTTGAATTTGTCATCTCTCTGAAAACATTGCAAATAAAAAGGACTTCATGGTAAACTAGCTGCCATTGAGCAACATATTCACTTTTATGTGTCTTACCAAAAATTGCCTTGGAGCTTTTCTGTGATCTCTGGATCGTCTGTTTCAGTTTCATATCTGGAGCCACAGTATTAAATCTTCCCTCTCTGTCTTTCACCATATTTCTATACTGTAAATAGTACCGTGGTACAATATCATTAACTTACTCGATCATTTTCAAATTAAGAACATTTAAATACACTCTGGGATATCAGGTTTCTAAGTACAAACAAAGAACATGGGATGCTGAAGACACCTGTGCACAATCCTTCAAAATGGCATTCTGGTTTGAAGTCATTTGATAGGATTTTCTCCTCACATTTTGCTCTAACAGCTGTGGTATTTAAGGACCTGTTCTGCTGTGCAGTTTAAGTGGACTGGCACGATGCATCAAAACACCATCATTCCCGTTTTAATTAATAATGCACGGATGCTTGCAATGCAAGCTTCATCCCGAGTTCTTTTGATTCTTTGAAATAAAAGAAACAAATAATATCAAAGAAGAATTCGATGCTATCTCTTAAGCGTACATCTAGTTTTTCACAGATTTTAAAAGGAAGCTTACCCAAATCCTCAACTGCAAAATGATGCAATAATTCAAAGGTGTACACTCATCGTTTCACAACCCGAACTCAGGAGCGAACACATTGCAACTACTGCATAGTAAACTCCATGTTGAAAAGAGACAATAGCAAAAACACGAATGTTTGAAAAACAGACAAATAACATTAAACATGCATGGCGAGTGTGGTGTAGTGTAGCGGATACAAATATGCATGGAACGAAACATCCCATCAAAAGCGCAGAGAGAAAAGGGTAGGCTTGTCATTTGATGTCTTTATTAATCGGCCTGAGATTTCATAGCCTGGGGCCATATAACTTTCAAGGAAATTTCCCCTGCTGTCATGCGCGTGTATTGCCTGTCTCACATGTCTGTGATAAATACTGATCTTTCAGACAGACTCGTTGGACATCTTGCTTTCCCATGAAGCTTTAGTTGCCTAAACTGCCCAACATCACCCTTGTTTGTTGTGGCAGAAGTAGCTATTAGTTATTCAGAGCAGAATCAGAGACAAGTGCATTTAGACGTGGATTCCTTAAGACCAATATAAAAACAGTACAAGAAGAAATACAATTCACTCAAACCACTGGCAAAAAACACCTTCCATTTATAAAACATAAACATTTTAACATTGTCCTGCAAACATCAAAATAATAATTATTTAAAAAAAAGTTCGAGATTGATTGCAATATAATTAGTTGGAGATCTAATTCGTACAGTCTACTTGTTGGTAAGTGAAAGGTCTTTGAATAAGATATGGAACTGTCACACGCTTGTAACATGCAATCAGTTAGAACACCAAAAAATGTATCTGACAATACCCAGATCAAAGCATTTAAAAAAGGGACAAATTAATTTTATGTTGTTGTGCGTGCAGTGTGAACTTCAGAAAGATGCTAATCGTGTCTTAGGAAAAACTAGTTTGGGCACAAATGTACTTCGTGCAAACTAAGAATTGAAAAAAATCACAGCCAACAATCAAGCAAGCAAAAAAGACCCACGCTCCAACACCTCTCTTTTCTCCCACCCTTTTACCAACTCATTTATTCATTTATTCTACTCAGGCATTTTGGGTGATTGACATGGTTTTGTTGTTCTACGACTTTGCACTAAGCGACCTATTTACGAGTTTAGTGGCACAGGGCAGTGCAGTAGGTCACCTTCCTGAGCTGCCCTATGTCACAGGGAAAGGGCAGGAATGCACCTTATTTATCCAATACAGCGAATTCCTGTCTTTCCCCTTGTGCTGGTGCCGTTTTGGCACCCTAGCGCAAATGCAGGCACCCTTGCACCCTAGTGCAAGGGTGCCTCTGTTGCATGCAGGATTGTTTTTGTGCAGTAAGGGGCACCTTCCTGCATAAAAACAATCCTGAGAGGCTTTTCCCTCTGTGTGTGTGCTGCAACAGAATTCAGCACATGTAGAAAGATTACAAAACGAGAAGAAATAAAGATATTTCTTCTCATTACACCTTACCTGGGTAGGCGTAAGATTTTGCAGCATTCCCTGGTTTATAAGTCCTTGTAAATCTGGGAATACATCAAAAACCATAGGAGTTGTATGGGAACAGCCACCGCAGAGTGAGGCAACTCAGCGATTTGCGCTGCTTTGCCTTACTCCAGACATTTGAGCCATTCAAAGCCAGGCAAAGTGGCTTTGCGCTGCTTCATAAATCTGACTGCAGGAAGTAACCCGTTTAGTGCCACCCAGGTCACTAATGACCACCTCTCAGCCTTCCGTACTAAATGAAGAGTTGGTCAGACAGTAGAGAATACAAACCAAAAACTGTTTATTCATATACACTCAGAGTGGAGCCCCATCTGCCCAGTCGCTAGGAGTGCTACAGAGGGTACTGAAATCGACAAGCATAAAGATACATTATGTACGTTTCGTAGTCAAGCAGAAACACGCCCACAGTGGAATTTTCCAAGCAGGTGCAGCTAAGCAGTGAAATAAAAAAAAAAAGGTTTCAACTTCTCGTATCTGACACAAACTAACATAATCCAAGGTTGTTCCATTCTGGGCCCGCCACCAGACAAGTGGGAGAGGGCCTCTATCTAGAGGGAAAGGTATGCACTAATATGAACAGTGCACTCATTACTGAAACAAAACCTAAGTGAAGAAACGGAACTCAGAGGAGAGCATTTCTCGGAATTGGACCTGATCAGTTTCGAGCAGCCTGAAATGGCACCTGAAAAGAAAATGGCGCAGCGAAAGCTAACTTACATGGAGCACTGCCTAAGCATAACCAGTTTCTATTCTAACAGACTCTTCTTTTACATGAGCTAAAACATTTTCCAACGGCAACAAAAGGAAACCAAACTACGAACAACAATAATAAATCACATTAATAAACAGTTATGAGCACTCCATATCATCAGCATCAGAAAGTGAAACAGCAAGGAGAGAGGAATTCTCAAATATTCCCTCATCAATATTCATCAGATCCTCAATATCCTTTTGAATCATTATAGCGGCATTTGTGTCATGAATTGATATCTTCTGTTTAGGTGTGAGAATAGTGGTACAGTAGGAGCAGCAGAAGGGAAGGCACTGAATAAGAGCACAGCAGAGCACAAATTCTAAAATCTGATAAATCACTGTTTCAAGAATACAGCCCCAGCTGCCAAAAAGAGACCAACTCCAATTCACACTTTCCATTTCTTTGACATTTTTAAGAATATCTAAAATGTTTGGTAATATTCTTTTTCATATTCTTGATCCCCAGTACCGTGCATACACCACCACTCTTAGCTAGAATAAAATCAACTACAAAGCTGGTCTGTTCCGAATAAATTCGCACACTCTCCAACTGAGTGGTGATGTCACGCAAAGCTGCTACTGTGATATTAGATAACATTTGCAGCTTACACCCAAAATATTCTCTAGCCTTTTCACCCCTGGCCATAGATGAACCACCCAAGGTGAAAATAGAAGAAAAGATGTATCCAAAAGTGATCCCATTACTATAATTATTGGCCTCTATATCGGTCACTCCCTCACAGAACTCTTTCGTTAGAGTCCTTTTAACCCATTGTATGTTAGGCTTGGCATATTTACAAGGTACACCCAAGGGCAATACCGTTCCAAGAGCTACATCATCTGTACCATTATGAACATTAGAATACGTCCCATTAGACAAAAAAGAAAAACCCTGGGTGTGCATAAATCCACTGCTGCATACCTGGAGTTCATTCCGAAAGTACTTGGATCCTCGTCGTTTACCAAGGGGATTGTATTTTTATACAACACTATTACCGAGCAATTTATATATAGTGAAGTATCAGTGCTATTCATGATAGGGCAAAAGGCACGATAATAACCGGCCTCTCAGGTAACTATCAATTCCTTGTAATGCCAACCCATAAATGTGACATTCTGTTTTCCCATATAAAAATTGTCGCAATATGTATTGTTATCACAACCTGGATAATCCATTCCTAGTGGCTTTCTATGGTATGGACATGGCCCCGGATAACCAAAACCAAACACTTCTTTCACTTCTGTAAATTGAGGTTGCCGAGTATATGTATAATTTACGAGTGACAATGGATATGCAGTCCACAACCTAGTGACAGATTCAGTGGGGTAACAAGCGATCCCTTCTCCGAAGAACCTCTTGTGTGTTTCTAAAAATACATTACTCGGTGCAGTTCTTTTATTTCCTTTTCGGGGAAATAACCTTATCCATTCTGCGTAAAGGCACACTTTGATCATTTTCCAAAATCCATGACACCCCACACAATATTATTATCAGCAGAATCAAAAGAACAACACATATTATTTTTTATTCCGGGTCCACATCATATTATACTGTGCAACAAGAACCATCGGCTGTTCCTCTTCAGCAACCTTCCTACCAAAAAGATGCATAATGAATCAAAACAAAAAAAATGAAAATTCAAGAAAATATTCAAGTTCCCAGTGTCCATCAGAGCCTCACTGGTACAGGCTCCTATTGTCCATCAATAAGTTGGTGCACTTGAGCACTGGCGGTGTAGCTTGCTCTGTCCTAAGCTCTTTTAATCTATCCCACGTCGATAAAGATGGTATACCTTCAAGGTATACTTCTGTTCTCCCTAGCTAAGGTTCAAACAACAAAGGCAAAGTAAGAGGAACATTTTCCACTAATTTCAATTAATTCCGTTGGTACTGTTACTCAGCACTACCTGTCTTGCACAGTCCATCCCTATTGTTTCTTCTCCTTGGACTCAGCATCCCTGAGCCGAGGGGACAAATTGAACCTGGTAGCCCCAGGCACCGTGTGATCAATAAACAAAGGCTCCTGAATAGCTCGTATTTCTGGGGGAACAGCCTCATTCAAAACATCTTCGTTCTCCTTATCTGTCTGCATCCAGGTGAACTGGGCACGCTAAAGGGAGCAAACCTGGGCACCTGCTCACACTCGGTGTTGCCAATGCCCTCCTTGACCCACTGGTCATATGGCAACGGCAAAGGAATCCTCCGGTAGTGGATGGCGTGCACCCAGTTCTTTTGACCAGCAACCTTTACAGCCGTCCGTGTCAACAACGGAACCTGCTCAAGACCCTTCAAGCGCGGCTCCAAACTTTTCTTTCGCTGATTAAAATAAAATCTCCAGGCTGAATGCCGTGGCCAGGCCCCCTTGGTACAGAAGGTAGAGACTCCTGCACCTGTTGGTGAATGGACGTGAACTTTCTGTTAACTGGCCAAGATAATCAAGCAACACAGGATATTCAATATCTGAGTATTTACGAGGACGTGGGATGCCCCAGACATTCGCTGGGCGTCCGAACACGACTTCATAAGGTGACAATCCTGTTCTAGAATGAGCTGTGATTCTTGTTGACAGAAGAGCTAACGGTAGAGCATCTGGCCATTTCAACCCTGTTGTCTCCTGAATTTTTGCTAATTTCAGTTTAAGAGTACCACTGTACTTCTCAACCAAACCCGCTGACTGTGGATGAGTGGCAGCATGACATTTCTGTTTAACATGCAAACCTTCACAAATCAATGTAATCACTTTCTCATTAAAATGACTTCCGTTGTTACTCCAGATAATTCGGGGCAAGCCGAAACGAGGAAAATACTCTTTAAGGAGTACCTTCGCAGTCGTAATGGCCGTATTATCTTTAGTGGGGTAGGCCTCAACCCATTTACTGAACGCACATACAACCACCAAGACATACTTGTGATTATTACATCTCTCTAATTCAATATAGTTCATTTGGAGGACTTCAAAAGGAAAAGTAGGTGGTGCAAAATTACCAGATGGTGTAGGAGTACCCTTCCCTGGATTATGCATCATACAGACCATGCAGTATTTCACCAAATGCGCAGCTGTCTTGGAGATGTTATCATTATGCCATACAGGGGCTAACAATGTACAGATGCCTTTTGCACTAATATGAGCTGGACCATGTGCCATAGTAACCACGGGAAGAACGTATGCATCCAGCAACATCCATTTCTGTTTTCACGATTTATCAGTCCAACACCCTTCCTCGTTCAACTGTGCTGTACTCTCATGCCATTTCGCTAATTCTTCTATTGTGACTTCACTTTGTATCTCCTTTACACTCTCAAGGGTATTTTCAAACATAACAACCTCAGGAACCCATCTAGCTGGACCTGCGACAAACATAAGTTTCATTTTACTTCGGGCCGTTTCCTTAGCTACCTGATCTGCAAAAGCATTTCCTCTACCCACATCATCAATAACCTTTCTATGGGCGCTGCACTTGACTATTGCCAATTTCTTGGGGAACATTAAAGCATACAAAAGCCGCAATATAAGGTGCCCATGTTGAATCTCTGTACCATGGGAGGTAAGAAACCCTTTCTCTGCCCAGAGTCGCCCAAAATTATGCGCGATCCCGAATGCATACTGGCTGTCAGTATAAATATTGACAACCAACCCTTCACTCAATTTGCAACTTGTATAGAAACTGGTGGTATATGCAACAGACCCACATCTGTATCACCTGTGGCTCATAGTGTGGGTGGTACCTGAGCAAATTCAGCTGGAAGGGGCGCATGCGGAGACAAACACTGCCTAGTACTCACATCCGGACCCATAGTAATATAAACACCTGCAGGGGAGCAATAAATAGTAGCATTCAATTTCTTCAACAGATCTAAACCCATCAAATTTTTACCACAATTAGATAGTAACAAAAATGGAGATTCCACAGTGAAAGGACCAACAGTCAATGCAAGGGGTTGTGAAATGGGGCTATAACCGGTACACCGGAAAAACCTACTGAAACATTATAATGGCCAGACAGAGCCGCCCCAGGGACCATATGTCGACAAACAGAACTCTTTGTCGCACCTGTGTCCACCAAATATTCCTTAGTCGAACCCTGAAAATCCGCTGTGACACAAGGACCATGCTGGTCTACAGGTATCTGAGCTGGTCCCTCACCCTGTCCCTGGCTGTCCCTGCTATAAGACATACCTGTCACATGATCCATATCATAATCATCATAATAGTCCTGTCCATCTCTGGGGTCATCGAAATAATTATAATCAGAACGGCCCCCAGGTGCCGCAGCATTCTGATTTCTGTCGGTCCCACGACCTCTACCACCTTAACCGCGTCCTCTAGGGGATGCAACCTTCTGTAAAAGCACAGGGCACTGGCTACGCCAATGTCCTTCTTCCTTACAATACGCACACTGATTCTGCCGCAAAGGTGTCGTTGAAGGCTGCCTAGTACATGGGAGTTGTCGAGAAGGACCTCCTTGCCCCCTAATATTTCCCCTAAATGCTTGTTGCAACAACACCTTCGTCTTTAGATCCTTATGTTTCTTATCAGTTTTATCCTTTTCCTCCTGATCTTGATGTTCATAATATTGGGCATATTCAAAATAACAGAGGAAGAAGATGTAGACCAAGTACTCTCAGATGCCTGCTAGTGCTAACGAGTCATTATTTCAGGAAGAAGATTAGGAGCAAACCTAACAACAAACAAATGAACTCCTCCCTCAGTGGACATATCCTGTCCGCTATAATCCAAAAACGTGTCTTCAAGCCAAGTGAAGAAATCAGACACTCTCATCCTTCTTCTGTCGACAAGCCATCAATCTGTCCCAACTTACCTTCTTAGGTGGAATAAGTGTGTGCATATATGTAATAATACGACCAGGCAAAGCAAGCATCTCAGCACGGGGTCTATCACCGCCTAATTCTGCAACATGATCTTGAGTATGCACCTGCCTCCAAATATCAACCAGAACAAGAAGACCAAAAAACATTTCAATATCAGCAAGAGTCATTACAGTAGAAGAAGCAGCCTTTGTTAATTCCTTATGATAGGTAGTGGGATTTTTCCTAGGATCAGGCAAAGTAGTCTTCATGGCTAAAACCTCACTTTTTTCCATGGATTATAAACCCATTGTTCCTGAAAGCGGGCAGCCACGGCCGGCCTAGTGGTCGCACCATGCTGATCTGTCAATGCAGGTATTTCTGGATGATAAATTGGGTGGACTTCACGCATAGGGAATTGCGTTATTTGAGTAGGACTCTTATCATACAACCGACTTCTATAAGAAACTATGGTAGTAAGATTACCGAACACATGTCCCGGTTCCAAATCAGTAACATACACACGATCTCTAATATCAAATAGTATTTGGGGTGCCTCTGACCCAATGTGTGTATGCCACGGGGCGTGGCCAGCAGCATGGCCGGGTGGCTGTGTTTCTCGGCGGCTCCGGCAGCCCGATACAAATCCTGTACTGAATCCTGGCCTTGGACATCCATCCACAGCTCCTAAAGCAAGAAATAACCCCCTGCATGTGCTGCCATCATAAAGTGACCTGTGGGAAGCCAGCGGGCATATAAATCCCTGAGAGAAGGATACGACGCAACAACGAGCCCTGCGGATGCAAGATGGCGGTGGTCCGCTTTGAAACACTTGGAGGCCGGCGGGGGTGAGGAACGAGAGAGGTGGACCCTGACTCCCCCCCTTCTCACCCTGCCATCTCCTCTTCGTCATCGATCGCGGAAGCTGACTGGGAGAGAGACGCAAAGCGAATGAGGGACCCCCCCCTTGGAGCCACGAGAACATCGGTGGCGAGTTGAGGACGAGGGGGCTGCTGAATGAAGAAGTCTGCGGAGAGGGAAAAGAAGAACTGACCTGCGGAGGGGCTGCTCTCCTGTGCGGCAGACGAAGGACGGCGCCGAAGCTCCCAAGGAGACACACGAGGTGAGCGCTTGCCGACAAGGGGGAGCTCAGCCCTGGAGCAGAGGCCTGGGCATCGGCGGATGGTGCAGAAAAGTGGGCGCCTGTGAGGTCGCGCTATAAGATCCTCTCCCGTCTCTCTCCCGCTCCTTGTCCTCCCTTCCCGTCGCCTGCCAGAGAAATTGAGAGACGGGCTGAGACGGCCTGAGTCAGGCAGAGGCGGCGGGGCAGGGAACTGAGAGATCCGCCGGGCCAGTCTACCGTAAATACAGGAGGAGGCCGAAGACACCGGCTCTGATAGAAGCTGAGGGGAGGACGTTTGACTACAGACCGCCGAACGATACCAGAACGCCTCACGTACGACCCATGACACGGAGGCAATGACGCAGTGAGTGGGGAGAGCAACAACCAGGAGGGGGTGCAACGAGGCTTGCAGTGCCCTAATTTGCTGTCAGGACTAAGAGACTTGGGGACAACTGTTTACCTCCCCCGCAGAGATTAGTGGAGGTTCCCCCCCTGCTTTGATAACGATAGTATCCAGGCATAGCTCCCCCATCAGGCCTGGAGAACTGCACCAGGAGAGAGCCCTGATACCTGGGAGGAGAGAGGCATAATCTGCAGGAGGTAGGTGCCGGGGACAGGAATAGTCACCCTGGTGGCCCAGTCGAGGGGGCCCTATCCACAACTGGTAACAACGCCACACCGGCATGAGATATGCAATGCCCGGGAGGCCAAGGGGCGAGCTTGGTATGTGGACACTAGGGTGATCTGGCCTTGATACCTGCTGGGACTAAGAGATAGAATTGCACACAGAGGTGGCCAGTACTTTCCTAAGGACGATTGCGCAGATCAGTGAACAGGAGTGTACCCCTGAAGTAACACGGGGTCTTCGCCCGTTTTCTCCCTGGGCTGGCGGGTGTGAATTACGACCCCCCCCCCAGTTAGGAAAAGATGACATAATAGAGGAAGGGGCCTGGAAGGCACATGAGGAAGACCTGTGAGAGCTGAAGAAATTACTGGTGTCTGATATCTGTGAGTCACTGCGAATATAACGATGTGGTGTCTTTTCCGCAGCCCAGAAGAACCCAGCATGGCTGCGGGGGGGAGCTTCTCTATCCTTGTTTCGGACCCTTCCCCCCCCCTTGGTGGGAGATTAACAACTCGAATCTCACCAAGAAGACTCAAGCATCCTCACAACAGAGGCAGGCATGACACGAGACAAAGACCCGAAGCCCACAAGGCAAGGCAAGCTAGACAAATATGCTAAAGTGGTCCTTCAACCGCAGGGACCGGAGGGTGAAGTCGCGGCCGTGCCAGACAACGCGGCCATACTGCAGGCCATAGAAGCCTCAAGAGAAGCCCTGGAGGGGAAGATGGCGGAGGTGCGTACAGAGGTGTCCCTGTTGCGTCAGGACCTACGCAAAGTCTCGGAAAGAGTAACACAAGCAGAAGCACGTATATCCGAAGTAGAGGATGTATCCCACGTCATGAGGAAAGAAGTCACCGAAATGGCCACATCGCTGAAAGAAGTGGCATGGAGAGTGGATGATGCAGAAAACAGGGCCCGAAGAAATAACTTACGATTTGTTGGATTTCCCGAGAGATCAGAAGGGAACGACCCAGGACAATTTCTTATGACATGGATCAAAGACTCGCTCCTAAACACGCAATTTTCACCCTGTTTCATAATTGAGAGGGCACATAGGATGCCGAGCTTCCAGTCACCCCCCGGGGCCCCACCGAGACCACTGATCGCACGCTTCCTTAATTTTCAGGATAAAGATCAGATTTTGCGGGACATATGACAAAAAGGAGATGTTAAATACATGAACACGCGAATCATGGTGTTTCCAGATTACTCCCGGGAAGTGCAAAAACAGCGCAGAACCTTCGACTCGGTCAAGGCCAAATTGAGGAGTCTCAAGATGCAATATATGCTGTTATTTCCGGAGAAGCTCAAGGTTATATTCCAGGGAACCTCACATTTCTTACAAACTCCAGAGGAAGCATGGACCTGGTTTGAGGAGCGACCGCCAGCGAGGCGAAGCCAGGAACAGACGGAAACCCTGACTTCAGAACATTTCAAAAGCACAGGCTCCGGGACATGGAGGGAGAAGAGACTGCGCAGGCTGACTGCCTCACGCAAGACTTATCCTAAAACACCATCTCAAGCCAGAAGACTTGTACACAAAAAGACCCAGATATCCGATTCCGATGGAGAACAGCCACGAGATAACGACAGTCAACAGCACGACAGGTCCCGGGACCAGACAACCACCGGCCTCTCGGACCGAGAGTACTCCTCAGATCCGGAAAGCGAACATCAGATTCTGCAGAAAATCCATCAACTAGAAGATCGGGGACAGCAAACCGCCATCGCAGAAACCCATCAGCAGCAACCATCAAAAAGCGGTGAAGAAGGCTGAAATACTGGGGCTGGGCAGCCGCCGAGCGACAGTAAGACTCTAGCTAAGTACACATAGACACTGTATATTACGCCCAATAAGACTAGAGACTTTGGTTGAAACTTACGAGTTTTGTTTAGACTCTAAATAGGGGTTGATGGAGGCGGGAGGAGACAGACCTCTCAAACTTCCCCTGAGCTACAGTTGTCAAGTTGACTAGTTGGGGAATGGCATGGGTGGAGGGAGAGCATAGGGAGGGGGGGACGTACAATTGCAGTATACCCTGCAAACTGAGTTTGGGTTAATTTTATCAAGGTATACAAAATATACGGACATAGATAAATCAGAAACACAGCTTGCAAAGGACAAAAAAAACAAAAGAAATCAGACGCCAAATGAGACACAGCATAACATCCGGGAGGAGCTTAGATACAAGCCATGGGTGAAGGAACCTATTCGATATTGAGAAACAGACTACACTGTCCGTGGGTCTAGAGTGTTACTCGGCGCTCAACGGCATCCTAAACACAAGTAAAATGTATCTAATCACACACAGGGGGAAGCCCTAATAAAGGGACGGAATCCCATCACTCACCAAGGTGACATGCTTCATCATCTGGGATCTCCTCCCGGCTGTAACTCCTAGTGCAGCCGAGGGCTACAACCCCCTCAGTGTGAGGGGATGTTTTCAAGGTTTCCTAGGATATAGTAAAATCCACCAGATGATGGGCTAAAGTGTGTTAATAGGTGATGGGCGCAGTGCTAGAAAGAAAAAAAAGTAAAAAACGTGTAATGAAACTAACTACCAGGAGAAAAAGAATTTTAATATGTATCTCTTGGTGTCAGGATTAAAAAACAGTGCTAAGGCAGTTTTGGAAAAATAAACTGCAACTATCTAGTTAGAGGGTCGGTCTACATGTCTCAGCTATCATGACCTATAGAGTGTCCAGCCTTCCTCAGGACCTAAAAGTATAAGCTACTGCGTGATTAGTGAAAAAGTAATAGAAACGTGGGTGTAACTGAAAAAGGAAACAGATACAACCTATCACACCAATTGTTTCAGTTCTAGGAGCATGGTGTAGTTAGACCCGTAGTGTGCGGGTAAAGAACCTCACCTCACCTGGCCACTGCTAAGGACGTGAGGCACCGCTCTCTCCGTCGGTACCCATGGCTTGACTGAGCCGTAGGCTGGACACTCTATAGGTCATGATAGCTGAAACATGTAGACCGACCCACTAACCAGATAGTTGCAGTTTATTTTTCCAAAACTGCCTTAGCACTGTTTTTTAATCCTGACACCAAGAGATACATATTAAAATTCTTTTTCTCCTGGTAGTTAGTTTTATTACACGTTTTTAACTTTTTTTTTTTCTTTCTAGCACTGCGCCCATCACCTAGTAACACACTTTAGCCCATCATCTGGTGGATTTTAGTATATCCTAGGAAACCTTGAAAACATCCCTGAGCTCCTCCCTCACACTGAGGGGGTTGTAGCCCTCGGCTGCACTAGGAGTTACAGCCGGGAGGAGATCCCAGATGATGAAGCATGTCACCTTGGTGAGTGATGGGATTCTGTCCCTTTATTAGAGCTTTATTAGGGCTTCCCCCTGTGTGTGATTAGATACATTTTACTTTGTGTTTAGGATGCCGTTGAGCGCCGAGTAACACTCTAGACCCACGGACAGTGTAGTCTGATTCTCAGTTTCCTAGGGAAAGTGTCTGTGCAGGTCTTTAAATTTTCCCGTGGACCCTCCCACTCCTTGTTTTATATTATCTATTCGATATTGACATGGAATGTCAACGGATTAGGAAATAAAATTAAGAGAGGACTAGTCAGTAAATACATTAAAAGACTTAAGCCGGATATTGTTTTCCAGCAGGAGACGCACCTAATGGGCTCCCACTGCTCCTTTCTGGGGAGGGGTATGTACTCCACACTGATACATGCGGGCTTCTCATCGGGGTCGAGGGGAGTGGCAATACTAATTAGAAAGTCACCCCCCTTTCATATATCCAGGACGTGGGCAGACACCAGTGGGACGGTAAGTAGACATTATATCGAACTTTTAATATCGATATACCTAAATATCGAGTTTAGTATATCGATAGTATTAAATATCGATGTTATGTATACCGATGTTAAAAATATCAATTTTAAGTATTGTTAAAAATATCGAAGTTTGTAATATTGACTGTAAAAATGTCGTTATGTTAAAATATCGTTATTGTAATATATTTTAAATTATTTGTTTGGAGTATAATAATAGTTAGTTAATGTTATGAAAAATAAAATTTGTTTAATAATTTTTAGGAACGGGATGTTGGGTTTATAGGGGATAAGGGTGGGGGGTGTTTTAAAATAATTGTTTTTAATTTATAATAAATTCGAAATGTAAAATTATAATTTAGAAAATATAATTTTTTATATATAAAAAAAAAATGTAGGAGCGGGATGTTGGGTTTATAGGGGATAAGGGTGGGGAGTATTTTAAAATAATTGATTTTAATTTATAATAAATTCGAATTTTAAAAATACAATTTTGAAAATATAATTTTGAATTTAGAAAATATTGTTTTAGGAGTGGGATGTTGGGTTTATAGGGAATAAGGGTGGGGAGTGTTTTAAAAAAATTGATTTACATTTTTATGAAATTTAAAAATTAAAATTGTAATTTAAACATTTTATTTTGAAATTCTAAACATTTTGTTTTTGGAGCAGGATGTTGGGTTTATAGGGGATAAGGGTGGTTAGTGTTTTAAAATTATTGAATACAATTTTAATAAAAATCGAGGTTTATATATTTAATTTGGAAATATTTTTTTGTATTTAGGTTTTGTTTCGGCATTTTGGAGTTGTGTTTATAGGCTATAAGGTTGTTTAGTATTTTATAGATTTAATTTCAATATTTACAAATAATAAAAAATATTAAAAACATTTCAAAATATTTCGAAATTAATGTGTTTATAGTGACAATTTTTAATTTTATAATATTTTTATTGAAGTGTTTATTATTAATAAACACATTTTAAGAAGTTAGAAAATCTTATATTATTAATGAAAAATATTAAATATTTCATTTTTTTAAAATAGAAATGATAACATTATTTTAAAAAATGTATTATTTTTTAATATTTAATAGAAAAGATAATTTTTTTGAAATATTTAAATTATAATTTTTTAATATTAAACTTTAGGTGTTTTATGTAGGTAACATATTATTTATATATGAATTATAATATTATGAAAAACATTAATATTTGAAAATATATTTTAAAAAAATGATTTAATTTGATAAATGTAAAAATATTGTAATTATTTATATTATAAAGTGTACAGAATTATTATAGGTATTGTGAAATATTTAACATTTAGGGGCCGATTCCGATTCAGGCCGGAAAACGTACCGACCGACTCGGTACGGGAATTTAGTCCGACCGACTCGGACCGGTGCCGCACGACCCGGGTAGTACGATGAAATGAATGTGAAATCCGACAGACTCGGACGGAATACAAAACGACCGACCGAGCCGGACGGAAACAAGCCATCCGGCCGGGAAATCAGGCGAAACGAACCGACCGACACACACTCGGATTGAACCCGAACGAAACGTACCCGCGAACTCCGACCCGCGTAGTACGATGCTGTGCGTGCAAAACACGACCTACTCGCCCGGAGCACAAGCCGTACGACCGACACGCATACAAAACCCAGCCGAAGAAACCCAATACTACGCGACCGACTCGTACGCCGCATATGAAACCTAGCTGACATACAGCGGGAACGAGTCGGACAAGATCGCACCAGACAACTGCAGCGTCCTACTCGGACACAAGAACGACTCGTACATGCACCAAAAACACCAAGGAAAAATTTGAAAAAAAAGGGCCAAACAAGCAACCACCAAGCCAATAAATACAGGGAGGGAAAAAAAATGGAACAAGGACACACCTCCAACTCCACCTACATAAAGGCCACAAATCCCTACCATGATCCTTTGCAAATTCCACTGACCTGCCAACACACAACACCATCACACAGCAACCACAGACACACTCACAGCTCATACATCACACAAACCACACACCATTACCACACCTACAAATAGCACCCTCACACACACCCAGCTAAACCTACACTCACACCCCCACCTGCACACACACACACACATCAATCACCACCACCACCCATCACCATGCCCCCAAAGAAGAACCATAAGTTCCTAGATTGTGAATTGGAAGTCCTGGTAGACGAGATACTCAGGGTAGAGCCACAGTTGTTTGGTACATTGGTACAACAGACCCCGATGTCGCAGAAAACCAAGATGTGGGCGAGGATTGTCGACAGGGTGAACGCACAATCACCATGTTTGCGCACAAAGGAAGACATCCAGAACAGGTGGTATGATGTGCGCAGGAGGGTCCGGGAACTACTCAAAAGGACTACCTCCTCAGCCAGCACACCGGCAGTGGCCCTCCTGCAAAACCAGTATACCTCAGGCCCTGGGAGGAGAAGGTGCGGGCCATCCTACCACCAGTGAGCGTATACAGACTAACAGACATCCCAGAGCCTGGTGAGTACACAACTAATATATACAATATGGTGTGACAACACACACACATCACAGTCAAGGGGATAGGCAAACCATGCACACTTAGCAAATACACAGCAACCAAAAGATATTCATCCCAAGATGTGAATGCTAATCAGACAAACACAATACCTGCCATCTCATAGTGATATGTAACTGTGTCATGAGATCTACAAACCTAACAACAAATACAGCAAGGCAGTGGCACAAATAGAACCAACAAACACTCACAGATATTTACCCACCACTAGAACACCACCTCACAGGGAAGCTCACTCAAAGGAAGGAATTCTGTGTATGCTGGTCAAGTCAGTATAGCCAATACTATGATGGGAGTGGTAGTCACAGATATTGGTCACACCCACAATTGGCCCATCAACACCACTCTCAACCATGCTCACATCACAGGGAGTGGATAAGGACTCACAAGATGGCTGACACTGGGTACTGCTGTGGGGAGCACAAGGCCCTGCTGGGAACTGTGCACCAACAAACAGCACAACACCACTGCCTGACATCCTGAAAGCCAACTTGCACTCCCTGCAATGCAAGCACGTTGCATGTTGGGATATCTGGCTGGGAAGGAGGACTCACAGCACTGACCATAGTTACAAGCAGCTCTCCTCACACACCCCCTCAACACTAACTCCACATAACCCACCTGGGAGAATGCAATGCCTCACAGCCTAACTGAAGATCCCACAAAGAACCACCACCCTGGGTTATGCTGTGTGAAGCACTGGGACACTCTTGGGACTTGTAGCCAAACAACTGCCAGGACAACACTCCCAGCCATCCTGTCAGCACAGGCACCCCACCCCACAGGGAAGCAGAGTCAAAAGGAAGGAAGGATGGGCATGCTGGGAAGGGGGGTGGAGGCAATAGCATGATGGGAGTTGTAGGCACAGATATTGCTCACCCTCACAATTGGCCCATCAACACCACTCTCAATCATGCTCACATCACAGGGAGTGGATAAGGACTCACACGATGGCTGACACTGGGTACTGCTGTGGGGAGCACAAGGCCCTGCTGGGAACTGTGCACCAACTAAGGCTGGGCGTAGTTCGCGAAGTAGTGCTTCGCGAAGCTACGCAAAGTGCAGTTCGCACTACGCGAGCTTCGCGTAGCACTACGCGAACTGCGTAGTGCGTGTTCGCAATGATTGCACAGTGCCGGATGCTTGTCCGCACTGTGCAATCATTGAAAACGGCAACTTGCACAGTGCGAGCTGTCTTTACTGCCGCTCGAGTAGATTTTTACTCGAGCGGCAGCTTTCTCAACGCAGACTGGTAGTTTCTCATCGCGAGCGGTCGCGAGCATACACGACCACTCGCAATGAGAAACCTGACCTCCCCGCGTTGAGAATCTCGCCGGGAGGTTTATTTTCCACGCTCGCGATCGGCAACTTGATGTTGCTGATTGCGAACGAGGAAAAAGTCTCGCCGGGATGTCATTTTGCTTGCTCGCGGTCGCCAACTTGACGTTGAGGACCGCGAGTAAGCAAAAAATGACCGCGGCACTACGCTACGCTACGCGTGTTTGCACTGTGCTACGTGCAATTCGCATTGTGCGAAGTAGCGCAGACTTCGCAAACTACGCGAGCGTAGCGTAGCACTTCGCCCAGGGTTAGCACCAACAAACAGCACAACACCACTGCCTGACATCCTGAAAGCCAACTTGCACTCCCTGCAATGCAAGCACGTTGCATGGTGGGATATCTGGCTGGGTGGGAAGGAGGACTCACAGCACTGACCATAGTTACAAGCAGCTCTCCTCACACACCCCCTCAACACTAACTCCACATAACCCACCTGGGAGAATGCAATGCCTCACAGCCTAACTGAAGATCCCACAAAGAACCACCACCCTGGGTTATGCTGTGTGAAGCACAGGGACACACTTGGGACTTGTAGCCAAACAACTGCCAGGACAACACTCCCAGCCATCCTGTCAGCACAGGCACCCCACCCCACAGGGAAGCAGAGTCAAAAGGAAGGAAGGATGGGCATGCTGGGAAGGAGGGTGGAGGCAATAGCATGATGGGAGTTGTAGGCACAGATATTGCTCACCCTCACAATTGGCCCATCAACACCACTCTCAACCATGCTCACATCACAGGGAGTGGATAAGGACTCACAAGATGGCTGACACTGGGTACTGCTGTGGGGAGCACAAGGCCCTGCTGGGAACTGTGCACCAACAAACAGCACAACACCACTGCCTGAAATCCTGAAAGCAAACTTGCACTCCCTGCAATGCAAGCACATTGCATGGTGGGATAACTGGGCTGGGGGGAGAAGGATGCCTGGATGGTAACCAAATACCACCAATGCTGGTCATGCACACACCTCAACATTCACATTGACATGCCACAGGTTGGCAGGACAATGTGCTACACCAATATCACTCACTGACTGTCACTATTTAGGAGAATCCAATGTCCTGGCCCACATCCAGAGGTACAGTCACAACTGTCAGGTGTTTGAACAATTGATGCCAGTAGAAACATAACATACAATCTGTGTCTCTCCCCAAAACAGGAGATGATGGGGACACAGCAGCAGACCAGGAGGACTCCCTGTCCCAGGCTCCGGGGAACACTGAGCTCACTGGTGTGGATCAGCCTCTGCACTCCTCGGATGGCGAAGAACCAGCTGGACCCTCCGGTGTGAGTCATCATGCAGCACCAGCAGGACCAACATCTGCACCCCCTGCACCCACCCCTCCAACAACTGCCAACACACAGGCCACTCCTGCCAACACGGACACACCAAGGACCACAGATGACAACAGCGCACGGACCCAGGCCCAAACTGGAGCTGCTGACAACGAGCCCAGGAACAACACCCAAGTGGGCCCACGGTCACCTGTGCGTGCCACTGCAGGTCCTGCACGTGTCGCCAGGGGTGGTGTGAGGGGTGGGAGACATAGGTCTCTCCTTGCAGAGGGGTCTGGACTGTATGATGACCCACAACTGGCACGCATCACGGATGCGTACCAGACTAGCACCGGAGAGGTCAGCCAGGTAGTGGGGATCCTCAAGGACATACAACAGCAGCAGGCTGCCCATCATGCCCGCTTGGACTCCCACATGTCCCGTGTCGAGACATACATGTCACGTGTCGAGACACACATGTGTGGCATGGAGTCCAAGTGGGACACATTGGAACAACTGACAGCGGTGCATATGGACATACTGACATGCCTCCGCCAGATCAGCACCAACATGGCCTCACCTCCCTGTGTGCCCACAACATCTGCTGCTGAAACAACTGCAAATGCCACAGGGAGGGAGGAGGACTCTGGCAGAGAGTCCCTGCACCGCCGCAGCCTGCACCTGAGGGTCCCCCCCAAGAAGAGGGGCCGTCCGAGGAGGCCAAACTGAGAGGCCGATGGCCATCTACATCCCCCAGGAAGCCAACACCTGTTCTGGAACTTTTCCTCTGTGTGCATACTGCACGCCCTGTTGAAGCCAAGCCAACTCTCCCACATGACATGGGGAGCTCTAGTTGACCAAATGTATCAGATGACTGTGGACTTTACTCTGGACTTTTCAGCTACCAAGACTTCCAATTCACATGGGAACTTTGGATCCAAATTTCTATGTACAGCACCCACCATCCTGTGCACCATCCTCACACCTGTATGTAAATAAACTCACCAATACACCATATCTGCCTCTGTTGTGATTCCAACGTGGTTTTTGTCATGTAGATGTTGATCTTCTAAATTACACTGTGCATGCTAACTGCTACAGGAAGTCCAACACTGTCATGTCAGTCATGGCGACGTGACACATATGAGGGAGACACACCACTAGGGCCACAAAACACATACACACCAGGGCCATCAGACTCATCACCTATACTGATGTTGCAACGAAGTACAGTGGAATGTACAGACACGCCACCTATTCACAGTCACTGTCAACTAGACAACAGGTGCAGTAAGCAAATGTCAGTCAGATGTGTGACTACAGACAACGCACATCCCAAAGTCAAGCACAGGTTTATTACACATTTCCAACATGTCGTTTCCACTACAAATGCAAGCTAATCCAACCTGGCTGTGGCCACAAAGTCAAAAAGTGCAGAAGATAGAAAGTCCAGGGGTGTGTGGCACATCACCTGTAAGGAAACGACTGCTTCCACCTTGGAAGTTGAATCATGGATTCGGGGGATCCAAGTTGATCAGACAACTCCAGCAGCACCCTGTGAAGGACAGACTTGACTCACAGTCAAAACCACTGAAGAACAGCACAGAACGGCAATACTCATGTCTAATACATGTCACGAGATAACTACACAAAACCAAGTTAGCATGTCAACACTTTTGGGCAGTACAGACCACCTGCAAGGACACATCGCTGCACGCATCCAGTCAAGTAGCACATGGCCACACTCAAACAGCACCAGAGCACCACACACACATATCATGCAAACTCAAATCATTGACATTACAACCCTCTGGAGACTCACATTCAGCTGAAGAAGTTGGTGATGAGCTGTGTGCGGATATCACCATCATCATCATCTTCACTGGCATCGTGACCCAGGCCAGGATCTTCCACAGGTGGCGGACGTTGGTCATCGTCATCCAGGATGAGAGGCAACTCCTTCCGCACTGCCAGGTTGTGTAGCATGCAGCAGACGATGACAATCTTGCACACCTTTGCTGGGGCATATGGGAGGGCCCCTCCTGTCTTGTCCAGGCAGCGGAAGCGGCTCTTCAGGAGACCAAAGGTCCGCTTAATCACCCTCCTCGTCCGACCATGTGCCTCATTGTAGCGCACTGTACATGCTAACTGCTACAGCAAGTCCAACACTGTCATGTCAGTCATGGCAACGTGACACATATGAGGGAGACACACCACTGGGGCCACAAAACACATACACAACAGGGCCATCAGACTCATCACCTATACTGATGTTGCAACGAAGTACAGTGGAATGTACAGACATGCCACCTATTCACAGTCACTGTCAACTAGACAACAGGTGCAGTAAGCAAATGTCAGTCAGATGTGTGACTACAGACAACGCACATCCCAAAGTCAAGCACAGGTTTATTACACATTTCCAACATGTCGTTTCCACTACAAATGCAAGCTAATCCAACCTGGCTGTGGCCACAAAGTCAAAAAGTGCAGAAGATAGAAAGTCCAGGGGTGTGTGGCACATCACCTGTAGGGAAACGACTGCTTCCACCTTGGAAGTTGAATCATGGATTCGGGGGATCCAAGTTGATCAGACAACTCCAGCAGCACCCTGTGAAGGACAGACATGACTCACAGTCAAAACCACTGAAGAACAGCACAGAACGGCAATACTCATGTCTAATACATGTCACGAGATAACTACACAAAACCAAGTTAGCATGTCAACACTTTTGGGCAGTACAGACCACCTGCAAGGACACATCGCTGCACGCATCCAGTCAAGTAGCACATGGCCACACTCAAACAGCACCAGAACACCACACACACATATCATGCAAACTCAAATCATTGACATTACAACCCTCTGGAGACTCACATTCAGCTGAAGAAGTTGGTGATGAGCTGTGTGCGGACATCACCATCATCATCATCATCATCTTCACTGGCATCGTGACCCAGGCCAGGATCTTCCACAGGTGGCGGACGTTGGTCATCGTCATCCAGGATGAGAGGCAACTCCTTCCGCACTGCCAGGTTGTGTAGCATGCAGCAGACGATGGCAATCTTGCACACCTTTGCTGGGGCATATGGGAGGGCCCCTCCTGTCTTGTCCAGGCAGCGGAAGTGGCTCTTCAGGAGACCAAAGGTCCGCTCAATCACCCTCCTCGTCCGACCATGTGCCTCATTGTAGCGCATCTGGGCTGGTGTCACAGGGTTCCTGAGGGGTGTCAGCAACCACGGCATGTTGGGGTATCCCGAGTCACCTACAGACAGACAATTGCACATTAGCCGATTTGAAAATGTGTGCGGAAAACAACATAGCAGAACACACACAATGGTACAAAGTCAGTACACACCAACAAGCCAGGCACGCTGGTTCGGCATCTGTGACATCATCCTCGGGATGCGACTACTCCTCATCACGTAGGCATCGTGTGCCGAACCGGGGAAACGGGCACACACATGTGTGATGGTCATATCTGCAAGACATACCACCAGAGCATAGATCGAATGGTAATGTTTACGGTTCCGGTATGCCTGCTCATGTGCCTGTGGTGGTATCAAAGCCACATGTGTCCCATCAATGGAGCCAATCACATGTGGCATCCTCCCCAGGGCATAGAAGTCACTCTTGACGTCAGTGAGTCGTTGACGTGTTGGGAAATAGATGTACTGGTTGAGGTATCTCAACATTGCCCCCAAAACATCGCGTAGCACACGGCTGAACATAGTCTGTGACATCCCACCAGTAGTTGCCACAGTGTGTTGAAAGGTACCAGTAGCAAAGAAGTGTAGGGCTGCCATCACCTTCACCTTGGGGGTCAGCGCTGTAGGATACGGCCGGCCAGGCTGCAAATGTGGGGCCAACCGCACTGCCAAATCCTCAATCAGCTGCCTGGTGAAGCGGTACCGTCGGATGCTGTCACATTCCACCATCGTTGCCAGGTCTGGGAATGGTCGATGGACAGCAGGAGCCCTGCAGTGCATAGGTGAAGAAAGCAAGATTGTCAGTCACCCCACCAATGTGCTGTTCACCATACTCAATTTCACATGACACATCATCAACATACACAAGTACTTGATGTGTGTGTCATCCCGTTTGGACATATATGGCACCTACATGGACATCATCTAACATCTCTCTGTTCAACAAGTGTTGACAACTGGTTCCAGGCTGTGCTATGGGACACCATTAGGCTGTGTCACAGTACACATTAACTGCTCTCACGTTCCACACACATACCACAGTGACATGTCTGGACAGATGCTCCACAGGCATCACAGCTCATTGACAGGTAGATTCCCAGGGAGCCTGTCTTGCCACATGGACACTGGCATGACATGGCGTATCATGTACACGTCAGAAAAACAAACATGACACCCACAGGTGGTGGCCCCTGTAGCCTCTGCAGGACAGACATGGACGTCTGTGACACACACACACACGCCATCAAAGTTCATGCACAAACCACGTGGATGTGGAGACTGTCTCCCATTGTGCACATGGAGTCAGAGACATGTGATACACAACATGCACACAGACTGTGGAGGGACATCACTATTGTTGGAATGGGCCACCCTGTGACGTACATGCCTTCCCACATGTGAGCCTGGGGGTATGTGACATGTCATACACATACACAACCTGGAAATGTGACCATGACACATGCTCAGAAATGAAAAGTTGCACACCACAGTGGTCATGTGCACAACACACAAAGGACCCTGTCCCCATTAACACGTGCACAGCCTGGGTGTGTCTGCCCCCAAGTGCCACCCCAAAATCCACATGTTCACCCCCATACACAGATAAGGTTATGCTGCCACACATGCCTCATAGACAGTGTGGACTGGGTGTGGTGTTGTAGGTGTGCCCCTGAGTCCCTGGATAGTAAATGTGGCTGGCATAGGTTCACCAGTGACCAGCATGGTAACATATGCGTGTGACCTGTCCTGGTACGTGTTGTAGAGCAATGGACCGATCGGTGTGCCCGGCCGGCCCATTGCATTCAATGTGAGCGGGTACGCGTTGTACATCAATGGTCCGATCGGTGTGCCCGCACGGACCATTGCATTGAATGTGAGCGGGTACGCGTTGTATCGTGGGTACGCGTTGTACAGCAATGGACCGATCGGTGTGCCCGGCCGGCCCATTGCCTTCAATGTGAGCGGGTACGCGTTGTACAGCAATGGTCCGATCGGTGTGCCCGGCCGGCCCATTGCATTGAATGTGAGCGGGTACGCGTTGTACAGCAATGGTCCGATCGGTGCGCACGCATTGGCTGGGGCCTGGCATGGCAACGGATGCGTTTTTGAAGCTTCAACGAGTCTGATGCAGTGAATTCAGTTGGCCAGCCACAACAATGTTGCAAATTCATGGGTGTCATGAAGTTGAAATTTTTGAAGGATGCTGTGGGCGTGTCTTGGTGCTGCAATTCCATGGATTGGTCAGATTCATAAGATGCACACGACTTGGACCTATCACTTTGGACACATGGCACAGTATCTGCCTCTGCAGCACACATATAATGCTGGCTGTTCCCCTGAGGGCTCACTTGCCTGCACTACATGCTCCAGGACGACATCTGCCACTACACTGCTGCTGTCTCTGCATCCTCTGGCTACTGCAATGGCACGTACTGTGGAGAGAGCCCCAGCCTTCACCCATGAGGAGAACCAGGCCCTGCTGGACAACCTCCTTCCACAGTACAGCAAGCTGTATGGGACACCAGGGGAGCAGGTGAGTGTGCTGTCCACTGCCTTACTAATTGTGCATGTTGTCTGACTAGCAGGATTTACAGTGTGCACACCACTGGCTAGCATGCTCACTGAGTAGTACTCACCCCCCAAAGTGTGTAGTCACATGCACTGAACAGGTACAGTGGAGTAACAGTGCATTCAAACAAGGTTCACTTCCCATGCAATGATACCATGTAGTAACTGCTGGCAAACTGTCCATAGCCCTCGTTGCACTGCCTGTGTACATCATATGCCCCTGTGATTGAGACATGTATTTCCAACTGTGTGATGCACGGATATGTTGCATGTGTAGTAATGGCCTTTTCACTTTGTCATCCTAACAGGTTGATGCCCATCAGAAGCAGGATATCTGGCTGGCCATCGTCCGGGCAGTCAGATCCGTGGGGGTCTACAAGCGCCGGATCCGCAACTGCCAGAAGAGGTGGCAGGACCTTCAGGGCTGGACCCGGAGGATTGCAAGGGTCCAGCTGAAGCTGTCGCCTCCTCGCAGGAGGGGCGGACACCGGACCCTGACCCCCCACATGCTCCAGATCCTGCCGGTGGTCTTCCCGGAGCTGGATGGGCAGCTGAAGGGCAGACAGCAGCAAGGAGGGGGTGAGTCAAAGACTGCACTGTGAACTCTGTCTGACATTCTATGTGCCCTCCTGTGGCGTGGTTAAACTTCCCCAGTACATCAGTCTTGTTGTCCAGTACCATTGTCCCTCTATTGTGACATGGCCACTACCCATCTGATAGGCCGGTGTGCTCCTTACGCTCAGGATAATTGTGTCACTCGGGTACAGGGTCCTTGCATTTTGCTTTGCTCAAGGTGGGTGACAGCTTTTGTTCCCATGATATTGTGTTAGCCTTCATGGGTGGGTCAATTGCTCACACAATGCCTGAGTCGTGCAATGTAGTCTGGGTGTAACTTTGATATGTGATCCACTTGCAGATCAGAATCACCAAATGTCCCTGGGGTGTTTGCCACACCCCCATGCTGCAGGTGGGTAAAATGTTTGGGCCTCAGGAGTATGTATGTCAAGTGTGTCACACATGCCTAGCCACCTGCCTACTGACCAGGGCTCATCCATCTTGCAGGTGGAGCCGGACAGTCATGCCTACTCCAGGGCATACAATACACTCTGTACTCCCACTCCTGTGTATCAGCTTTCATGCTGTGCTCAGTGAAATGTTCCCTCAGGTGTCTGCCTCTGTGTCGTTGTGCTGTGACTACGTTGTCGGGACTCCTGTGATGTTTATCGGTTAGGGGTCAGCATGCCATCTGCTATTGGACCATGTGAGACAAGACTTCTGTGACTTATAGGTGTTTGATCACATGACTGTGCAGACAGGTGTATGCCACTGTGACTTTCAGGCAGCTGTTTTTCATTCTCAGCACACTGTGAGGTGCTCATGTTCAGAGAGTTGTGTTTCATGTCCCCCATATGCCCAATTGGTATGACGTGGACAAATAGTAGTTCAGATGATGTGGTTTTTGGGGGATGGACATGTGCACTTGTCAGTTACATTACTTGCCTTCCCCATGTCCTAGGATTGTGACACAGTGCAGACTGTTGTTGGCTGGCTGCCATGGCCATGTGACTGGAGACAGTGATGTATGACTTTGCAGGCATGCCTGTGCCATGGCATTAAACTTCCTAAGAGTGATCCTGCAGGGGAGTGACATGTGCAACATGCACCCCATTGTGGCATTGACTATCCGGACATGGGTGCTTCATGGGGTCTGGTGCTGGTATGCATCACATGCATTTCTATTTAGACTCTGGCCGTCCATTTATACAGACACCTGCACTGACTCAGTGGCAAGAGATGTGACGTGGGCATGTTCACATACTTCACCGTGTTCTCAGCAATGTCCAACTACTGTGTAGGTGGTGCATGTGTCCACACTGGGGTCTTACCATCAGACAGGCACCAGACAGATGGGTGCAAGGGCAGGAGGGGTGTCTGTTCCATGGTTGACCATCAGACTGACAATTGGCTTCTCCTAATCTGTGTGATGACTTTTGGCAATGTTCTACTAGAGATGCCAGGGCTTGCTCTGTGATGTGCTGTACTTACTGTGGTGTGTGCGGTCAGTGCAGGTGACTGATGTTTGTCTGTTTCCCTAATTGTTTGCAGATACATCCACAGCCACAGGAGGGGACTGCTCCACGGACCAGGAGGAGCAGCGGAGCCAGACTGGGTCAGCAGCCGACGAGTGGTCGGAGGGACCCAGTGGCACGGAGGGCGAGGGGAGCCACACCGAGGAGTCCTCAGCACCATCCACCTCAGCTGGGGACCACAGCAGCTCGGAGGATGACTCTCTTGTGGATGCGGGTGTCTGCAGCCACAACACCCCAGCTAGTCTGTCTGACCCCACCACCACCACCACCGCCCTCCCATTGGCTCCCATTCCTGAGGTCCGTGGAGGCTCCCGTGCTCGGGAGCGTGTCTCCTTCAAGCCAGGCACCGCACCCCCTGCCCCTGTGTCCCCTGCTGCCCTGAGTGAGGAGTCTGTGTACCTCCTTCGGCAGCCCCATGTAGGGCAGACAGCAATGCTGACTGTCCTCCATGCACACACCACTCTGTTGACACAGCTGGTGTCGTTCAGGGAGGGCATCTCAATGGGTATGTCTGCCCTACAGAGGAGCAATAGGTCATGGACTCGTCCCTGATGGCAGCAGTGTCCCTCCTCCAAAATGTCCCTCACCCCTCCCACCTCTGCCCCATCCACACTTCCTACCACCCTACCTGTCCAAAGCACATGCACACCTGCACAATCACCCAAACACACAGACACGAGCAGCACACACACCCAAAACCAAGGCAAGACGTGTACACAAGCTTCCTCAGGGGACTGATTCCACACACACAGGGGATGGGGAACTGACACACACACAGGCAACCACAGTCACTCCGCAATCCTCAAGATCCTCTCCCTCCAAGACCCCTTCCCTTGCCTCACCTGCAACCCCACATACACAGCAGCTCTTCCTCTCTGACCTCGGCCTCTTCCCTCCAATCCCGCTGATCCAGCATACCGGGGGAAGAGGAAGTCCACACACAGAGAGGGAGTGCCCTCACCCCCGGACACCCTCCCCCAGGTGCAGGCAGAGTGAGCCCCCACCCACAAGTCCCCCGGACCCGGAAGAGCAAGACCCCACCACCGCCCTGCAAGTCACCCACCCAGTCTCTCACCTCCATCCCCCAGGCCACCACTCCACAGGTTCCACCGCCACACCCTGCCCCAGGTTCCCCCACACACCGATACCGCATCCCCAAACTGCTCAGGCCCTCCCCCTGCCACTTGCTCTTCCACCCCCAAACCAGACGCTCTGCCTGTATGTGCCACTGGTGTGGAGACTGTGTCCCCCTCTGTCCTGCCCAGCTCTTCTGCCCCCCTTCCACTCCCTTGGAGTCATGCACTGCGGTGGAGTCCACAACAACCCCATCTGACTCGGGCACTGCATTGGGGACCCAGTCCACTCCATTTGACTAGCCCACTGCAGTGGTTGCAGCACCAACACCATCGGACTTGAGCCCTGCGGTGGTGCCGGCCCCCCCTGAGTCAGACACCTCCACTGCAGTTGCCGGTGACACTCCTGCACCCATCTCACCTTCCCTGCCTCCTTCTGGCATCCCCTGATCCTGTCCCTGCGGTGCCTGGCCTGCCCCTCGTTTGCCCCTCCAAGGGGGATGTCCCCTGTTGGTACCTGTGCAGGCAAGCAATTGGTGACAAGTTGTCACACATCACCCTGTTGGGACTGTGTATTTGGACTGGACATTGGCCGTAGTTAATTTTGGACTTTTGATTTCAGTTGCACACTTGCTGAATAAAGCCTCTTTTTGTTTACTTGTGGTTAATCTTTGGTGGTACATGATGTAGATGTGTAGAATCATGCATTTGCTGTTGTAATTGTGTTCAGATCAGGTAAATGAAGTTTTGCTGTGATGGGCTCCATGTGATCCATGGGATATGTGTCCTAATCTAGTCTGGATCTATAGCATCCCTTGCTGCAGTCTGAGGGTGTAATGTTCAGCATTTGACACAGGGATGTACGTTTAGCATTTGTAGATTACCATCTTTGTCCTACACTGTTGCACATCTGTTGGGCTTACCACTGTCCAATGTTCCTAGTACCCTGACTGTGTGCCCGTCTCCACTGGACATGCAGTTTTGCACATCTAGGGGCTGATCTACAAGAAAGTGCCGCAGCGTGGCGCTGCAAGCCCTTTGGCTGCGCCACGCTGCGGCACTTTCAGAGCACAGGAATGCGACATATTTACAAGAATATGTCGCATTCCTGTGCTCTCCCCTGCGCTGGCGCACAAACAGCTGCCAAGCGCCGGCGCAGGCACCCTTGCACCATGGTGCAAGGATGCCTGCGCCATGGGGAGATTGTTTCTGTGCAGGAAGGGGCACCTTTCTGCACAAAAACAATCAGTACATGCTTTTCCTCTTTCAATGCGTGCTGCAGAATGCAGCACGCATTGAAAGAGGAAAACGAGGAGAAATGAAAACATTTCTCCTCGGTGCGTCTCGCTACGCCACCTCTAGGGTGGCGTAGCTTTCAGACGCATCTCCAGAGTTACGATTTCTCGTAATTCTGGAGATGTGTCTTGTTCCATGGGTGTTGCGTGGGAACACCCACAGCAACACCCATGGAACGCCCCTTCACCGCAAAGTGCTGCATGTGAAGGGACGGTATTTACAAGGAGAGGAAAAGTCACGCATGGTGGCTTTTCCTCTCCTTGTAATATCGAGGAGCTCTGCGCCACCAGTACGTCACGAAAAGTGGCGTACTGGTGGCGCAGAGGGCTTGTAAATCTGCCCCCTATTTTGGAGGACTCATCTGTGTATACAGTACAACTGGATTGCCACGTGTTTTGGGTGTATGCAGATGACTGACGTGACACTCCCGTACCAAGGCTGATGTGAGCAGAGGCTTCTGTGTGTTGTAGTTGTTGACTCACTGACGGAGTGTCCTGCTGATATGTTTGAGTCGTGCACAGACAAGGTTTGGCACAGTGGACCTTCCACAGGAGTGGAGTGCCCTCATGGCTGTGTGTAATCTGGTGACATTGCGTGTGCCCGTGTTGTGTGTTGTGTGAGCATGTCTGTGCATGTTCCCTTCCCTTTTCATACACAGACTGTGTCCCTAGGGATGTTCCTGTTTGTGATGCTTGCAGAGTTGGTATGTGTTCATCCAGCATCTTGGACCTGGTTTCTCCATGATGTGGGTGCATGACAAACTGATGTTCATGAGGTTGTCATCCCAGGTTGTCTTTGTTGTCAGGGCTGGGGATGTGGGCAAACGCTGATGGGACACATTCAGGATTCCCCTTGGCACTTGTTGTTTACACAAGTAATGTGATTTTGAGTTTGTGGTAGCTTTCAGTGATTGTGACGCGTTGTGTGTGTGACTGCTGCCACTCCTCAGGGTCAGAGCTGCAATGTTGGAAGTTGTGTGCGTGTGTTCTTTGTGTCTCACCTTGGCTTCTTTGTTGGTGTGTGACTATGGCCAGGATCCCATTGTTTGTGGTGGATTTCACATCATGCGCATGTACGGCGTACTGTGCTGTGTGTCATACATAGACGAGTCATGTTGAGTGGGCATGTGTGATGGGTTTCTGCACCTTAGTTCCCCCACCACCCCTGGGATTGTCATGGGTGCATGTGCAATGTCACCAGTCCATGTGAGCTTCACTGCTGCACATTGGTGGAGATCAGGGTGTGTGGTGTTGAGTGTGCAAATGTGAGTTGTTGCACGGCTAGACCACTACCTCCATATTGGCCTTGGCTGGCAGGCCCTGCTGATTGATTGGAGCTTGTGTATGTGTGATGGTAGTTTGTAGCTGAGGACACATGGCTGTGGTTCACAGTGTGATCAACATCTACCTTTGTCATCACAGTGGAATTGTCATGCAGGCTAGTGTCTGCACAATGTGGGGTCCCTGGGGGTAGTGCTGTGGTGGGTGTGTCTCTTGCTGTGTTAGTTGCTGTTCCTACCAGCTTGTGTGACATGTGTAATTTGGGCTCCCTCTCATCTAACAATGCCAGATTGCCCACATAGGGGAATCCAATCCATGAGTTACTTGTGTGTGGCACTGTATACACATCTGTGTAATTGGGATTCAGGCCTCCTCATGTGTTGTGTGGTTGCCTGGGGGCACTGGCACACACCCCCATCACCTGTTGTGTTTGATATGCAGTGTGAGTCTGCCTGTTTGTGTTAGTGCATTTGCATCACTGTATTGGCATTTCTGTAGTGTGCCATTGGCTGTATCTTGTTTGGTGATTTTTCCCTGCTCTCCCTGGGACTCCTGGGTCATCAGTCAGCACAATGATCATGGTTTGTATGTCCCATTGCTGCCATGGTATGGTATTTGTTCACCTGACATCGACAGTCTCCACAGGTTATATACATTTGTGTGTCCATAGGTGCAGATATGTGGGTCAGCATCATGATGGTCACTTCTGTCATTGTGTAATTGGCTGATTTTTGGCAATGTGGTCCCTCATGTGTGATGTTTGTATGCACATGGCCAAAACGATATTTCTGTGTCACTGCACTGTTAGCCTCGCCCAATCTATGTTGCAATGGGACACAAGCACTACTATGCCACAGATGTTTTAGTTGTTGTGTGACCAGGATTCATCCATACAGTTTGTCTTTGGCAGCTTTTACCATGCCTACACTCGTGGTGATGGTGCTTTGGGCCCCATTGCCACACTGATCAAAAGGTGCATCAGCCTTGGACCCCACACTTACCTTTTGGTGACTGTGGTGATGGTGCTTTAGGCCCCATTGCCACACTGATCAAAAGGTGCATCAGCCTTGGACCCCACACTTATATTTTGGTGACTGTGGTGATGGGGCTTTGGGCCCCATTGCCACACTGATCAAAAGGTGCATCAGCCATGGACCCCACACTTACCATTTGGTGACTGTGGTGATGGTGCTTTAGGCCCCATTGCCACACTGATCAAAAGGTGCATCAGCCTTGGACCCCACACTTACCTTTTGGTGACTGTGGTGATGGGGCTTTGGGCCCCATTGCCACAGTGGCCATGGTCGGCTTGTATTGTGGAGGCCACACACTTTTATGTGTCACACATGTGATAGTGGGTCACATTGTATGTTCATTGTCATGTTTTGTGTTGTTGGCATTTGACATGGACTACACACGCTTGTCATGTTGTTTGGGTGGATGTGATTTTCTGTGATTCCTTATGTGGGAGTATGCTGGTTGTGTCATGCATTACCCGTCCTATGAGTAGGGGTGGTGGTAGTGGCAGGCATCCAGCCCCCCATGAGTGGGGATGGTAGTAGTGATAGGCATCCAGCCCCCCATGAGTGGGGATGGTAGTTGTGATAGGCATCCTGCCCCCCATGAGTGGGAATGGTAGTGGTGGCAGGCATCCTGCCCCCCATGAGTGGGGATGGTAGTAGTGATAGGCATCCAGGCCCCCATGAGTGGTGATGGTAGTAGTGATAGGCATCCAGCCCCCCATGAGTGAGGATGGTAGTAGTGATAGGCATCCTGCCCCCCATGAGTGGGGATGGTAGTGGTGGCAGGCATCCTGCCCCCCATGAGTGGGGATGGTAGTGGTGGGAGGCATCCTGCCCCCCATGAGTGAGGATGGTAGTTGTGATAGGCATCCAGGCCCCCATGAGTGGGGTTGTTAGTAGTGATAGGCATCCAGCCCCCCATGAGTGAGGATGGTAGTAGTGATAGGCATCCTGCCCCCCATAAGTGGGGATGGTAGTAGTGATAGGCATCCAGCCCCCCATGAGTGAGCATGGTAGTAGTGATAGGCATCCTGCCCCCCATGAGTGGGGATGGTAGTAGTGATAGGCATCCTGCCCCCATGAGTGGGGATGGTAGTGGTGGCAGGCATCCTGCCCCCCATGAGTGGGGATGGTAGTAGTGATGGGCATCCTGCCCCCCATGAGTGAGGATGGTAGTAGTGATAGGCATCCTGCCCCCCATGAGTGGGGATGGTAGTGGTGGCAGGCATCCTGCCCCCCATGAGTGGGGATGGTAGTAGTGATGGGCATCCTGCCCCCCATGAGTGGGGATGGTAGTAGTGATAGGCATCCAGCCCCCCATGAGTGGGGATGGTAGTAGTGATAGGCATCCAGGCCCCCCATGAGTGGGGATGGTAGTAGTGATTGGCATCCAGGCCCCCATGAGTGAGGATGGTAGTAGTGATAGGCATCCTGCCCCCCATGAGTGGGGATGGTAGTAGTGAAATGCATCCTGCCCCCCATGAGTGGGGATGGTAGTAGTGATAGGCATCCTGCCCCCCATGAGTGGGGATGGTAGTGGTGGCAGGCATCCTGCCTCCCATGAGTGGGGATGGTAGTAGTGATAGGCATCCAGCCCCCCATGAGTGGGGATGGTAGTAGTGATAGGCATCCTGCCCCCCATGAGTGGGGATGGTAGTGGTGGCAGGCATCCTGCCCCCCATGAGTGGGGATGGTAGTAGTGATAGGCATCCAGACCCCCATGAGTGGTGATGGTAGTAGTGATAGGCATCCAGCCCCCCATGAGTGAGGATGGTAGTAGTGATAGGCATCCTGCCCCCCATGAGTGGGGATCGTAGTGGTGGCAGGCATCCTGCCCCCCATGAGTGGGGATGGTAGTGGTGGCAGGCATCCTGCCCCCCATGAGTGGCGATGGTATTAGTGATAGGCATCCAGGCCCCCATGAGTGGGGATGGTATTAGTGATAGGCATCCAGCCCCCCATTAGTGAGGATGGTAGTAGTGATAGGCATCCTGCCCCCCATGAGTGGGGATGGTAGTAGTGATGGGCATCCAGGCCCCCCATGAGTGGGGATGGTAGTAGTGATAGGCATCCAGGCCCCCATGAGTGGGGATGGTAGTAGTGATAGGCATCCAGGCCCCCATGAGTGGGGATGGTAGTAGTGATAGGCATCCAGCCCCCCATGAGTGGGGATGGTAGTAGTGATAGGCATCCAGCCCCCCATGAGTGAGGATGGTAGTAGTGATAGGCATCCTGCCCCCCATGAGTGGGGATGGTAGTGGTGGCAGGCATCCTGCCCCCCATGAGTGGGGATGGTAGTAGTGATAGGCATCCAGGCCCCCATGAGTGGGGATGGTAGTAGTGATAGGCATCCTGCCCCCCATGAGTGGGGATGGTAGTGGTGGCAGGCATCCTGCCCCCCATGAGTGGGGATGGTAGTGGTGGCAGGCATCCTGCCCCCCATGAGTGGCGATGGTATTAGTGATAGGCATCCAGGCCCCCATGAGTGGGGATGGTAGTAGTGATAGGCATCCAGCCCCCCATTAGTGAGGATGGTAGTAGTGATAGGCATCCTGCCCCCCATGAGTGGGGATGGTAGTAGTGATGGGCATCCAGGCCCCCCATGAGTGGGGATGGTAGTAGTGATAGGCATTAAGGCCCCCATGAGTGGGGATGGTAGTAGTGATAGGCATCCAGGCCCCCCATGAGTGGGGATGGTAGTAGTGATAGGCATCCAGCCCCCCATGAGTGGGGATGGTAGTAGTGATAGCCCCCATGAGTGAGGATGGTAGTAGTGATAGGCATCCTGCCCCCCATGAGTGGGGATGGTAGTGGTGGCAGGCATCCTGCCCCCCATGAGTGGGGATGGTAGTAGTGATAGGCATCCAGGCCCCCATGAGTGGGGATGGTAGTAGTGGTAGGCATCCAGCCCCCCATGAGTGAGGATGGTAGTAGTGATAGGCATCCTGCCTCCCATGAGTGGGGATGGTAGTAGTGATAGGCATCCTGCCCCCCATGAGTGGGGATGGTAGTGGTGGCAGGCATCCTGCCCCCCATGAGTGGGGATGGTAGTAGTGATAGGCATCCTGCCCCCCATGAGTGGGGATGGTAGTAGTGATAGGCATCCTGCCCCCCATGAGTGGGGATGGTAGTGGTGGCAGGCATCCTGCCCCCCATGAGTGGGGATGGTAGTAGTGATAGGCATCCAGGCCCCCATGAGTGGGGATGGTAGTAGTGATAGGCATCCAGCCCCCCATGAGTGAGGATGGTAGTAGTGATAGGCATCCTGCCCCCCATGAGTGGGGATGGTAGTAGTGATAGGCATCCTGCCCCCCATGAGTGGGGATGGTAGTGGTGGCAGGCATCCTGCCCCCATGAGTGGGGATGGTAGTAGTGATGGGCATCCTGCCCCCCATGAGTGGGGATGGTAGTAGTGATAGGCATCCAGCCCCCCATGAGTGGGGATGGTAGTAGTGATAGGCATCCAGGCCCCCCATGAGTGGGGATGGTAGTAGTGATAGGCATCCAGGCCCCCATGAGTGGGGATGGTAGTAGTGATAGGCATCCAGCCCCCCATGAGTGAGGATGGTAGTAGTGATAGGCATCCTGCCCCCCATGAGTGGGGATGGTAGTGGTGGCAGGTATCCTGCCCCCCATGAGTGGGGATGGTAGTAGTGATAGGCATCCTGGCCCCCATGAGTGGGGATGGTAGTAGTGAAAGGCATCCAGCCCCCCATGAGTGAGGATGGTAGTAGTGATAGGCATCCTGCCCCCCATGAGTGGGGATGGTAGTAGTGATAGGCATCCTGCCCCCCATGAGTGGGGATGGTAGTGGTGGCAGGCATCCTGCCCCCATGAGTGGGGATGGTAGTAGTGATAGGCATCCAGGCCCCCATGAGTGGGGATGGTAGTAGTGATAGGCATCCAGCCCCCCATGAGTGGGGATGGTAGTAGTGATAGGCATCCTGCCCCCATGAGTGGGGATGGTAGTAGTGATAGGCATCCTGCCCCCCATGAGTGGGGATGGTAGTGGTGGCAGGCATCCTGCCCCCCATGAGTGAGGATGGTAGTAGTGATAGGCATCGCATGGTAGTAGTGATGGGCATCCTGCCCCCCATGAGTGGGGATGGTAATAGTGATAGGCATCCAGCCCCCCATGAGTGGGGATGGTAGTAGTGATGGGCATCCAGGCCCCCATGAGTAGGGGTGGTGGTGGTGGCAGGCATCCAGGCCCCTATGGGTGTGTATGGCATTGGTGATGCCCATCCCACCCCTATGATTGTGCTGTTGCTAGTGTACGTCATTTGTGCATCCCTATGTGTGTGTGACATATTTCGGGTACGTGTCGTTTGTTTGTGTTGTGGGTGTTTGACTTACCGTCTGCGCCGTACGCGTCCGAACCGGTCCCAGTAATAGATGTAGAGTATAGGTAGGACCTGCGCGATGGGATTCATGGTTGGGTCGTCTCGTTCGGGTTTCGCGTGACTTCGACTCGTACTCGTCGCTGGCTTGTTCGTCTCGTAGTCGTGGATCTTCTTGTGGTGCGAATCGGAGCTTATGTGCGGCTCTCCCGGATGCTGAAACGTGCCGGACGTAGCGACGGGTTCGGCGCGTACGGAGCGCGCATCGTACTAGTCCGGCCGGAAGGTGCTGTGTATTTGCTTCCGTGCGGCTCGAATCGGCGTTTGCGGATCCGGCTCGGGCGGGGAACAGGAGCTGGATTGGGTAAGTACGGCTCGCTCGGAATCTGGGCTGTTGTGCGCATCGTACTTGTTCGTTCGGTGGAGTATTCGAATCGGTCGGAGAACACGCGTTCGGCTTGGTTTTTTTCCGGACGAATAGTGTTAGGTGTGCTTCCGGACGACATCGGAATCGGCCCCTTAATGTACAGTATAGTTAGTGATATTACATTAATGTTATTGGGAAAAGAAAAATATATATGTTTAAGGTCTGGCAGCTCCTTTTATTTTACAGTAATTACAGTGGGTATAGTAAATTCAATATGTTTTGTATACAGCATCTACATTTATTTAATGGTAACTGGGGAGGGAATAGTAAATTAATTAGGTTTGGTGTCCAGCACCTACCCTGAATTAATGGTAACTGTAGTGAGAATAGTAAATTAATTAAGTTTAGTGTCCAGCACCTACTCTTAATTAATACTAACTGGAGTGGGAATATTACATTTATTAAGTTTAGTGTCCAGCACCTACCCTGAATTAATACTAACTGAAGTGGGAATAGTAAATTAAATAAGTTTAGTGTCCAGCTCTTACTCTGAATTAATGCTAACTGGAGTAGGAATAGTAAATGAATTAAGTTTAGAGTCTAGCACCTACCTTGACTTAATACTAACTGGAGTGGGAATAGTAAATCAATTAAGTTTAGTGTCCAGCACCTACCCTAGATTAATGTTAACTGGAGTGGGAATAATAAATTAATTAAGTTTAGTGTCCAGCACCTACCCTGACTTAATACTAACTGGAGTGGGAATAGTAAATTAATTTAGTTTAGTGTCCAGCACCTACCCTGACTTAATACTAACTGGAGTGGAATTAGTAAATTAATTTAGTTTAGTGTCCAGCACCTACTCTAGATTAATGTTAACTGGAGTGGGAATAGTAAATTAATTACGTTTAGTGTCCATCACCTACCCTGGCTTAATGCTAACTGGAGTGGGAATAGTAAATTAATTAAGTTTAGTGTCCAGCACCTACCCTGAGTTAATGCTAACTGGAGTGGGAATAGTAAACTAATTAAGTTTAGAGTCCAGCACCTACCTTGAGTTAATACTAACTGGAGTGGGAATAGTAACTTAACTAAGTTTAGTGTCCAGCACCTACCCTAGATTAATGTTAACTCGAGTGGGAATAGTAAATTAATTAAGTTTAGTGTCCAGCACCTACCCTGGATTAATGCTAACTGGAGTGGGAATAGTACATTAATTAAGTTTAGTGTGCAGCACCTACCCTGAATTAATACTAACTGAAGTGGGAATAGTAAATTAATTAAATTTAGTGTGCAACACTTACAATGAATTAATGCTAACTGGAGTGGGAATAGTAATTTACATATGTGTGTATTAATTTATAACCTTAAAAAAATAATATAGGTTAAAGTAGTATAATATTTTAATTAAAACATAGTTGCATATGGAAAAAAATAACATTGTCTATATAGTTAATTAAAACATGTAATTTTAAACAGTATATATAATAAAAACATATTATGTAACATTGAATACAACATTAATAAAATTATACACAAAAAATTAAACATTTTATTTATTGATGTTTATTTATTGTAAATGATTTTGAAATCAACAAGAAATATTTCTTTTATTAAAAGTATGTAAGATAGATCAAGACATAGAGATAGTAAATCATATTTATTTTACAGACACAAAGGGGCCGATTCCGATTCGGGCCGGAAAACGTACCGACCGACTCGGTACGGGATTTTAGTCCGACCGACACGTACCGGCGCTGCCCGAACCGGGTAGTACGATGAAATACATGTGAATCACGACCGACTCGTACGGAACACAAGCCGAACGACCGACCCGGACTGAAACAAGCTATCCGGCCGGGAAACCACGCGAATCGAACCGACCGACACGCACCAGGAATGAACCCGAACGAAACGTACCCGCGAACTCCGACCCGCGCAGTACGATGCAATGCGTGCAAAACCAGACCGAGTCGCACGGAGCTCAAGCCATACGACCGACACGCATACAAAAGCCAGCCGAACCAACACAATACTCCGCGACCGACGCGTACGCCGCACATGAAACCTAGCTGAAACACAGCGGGAACGACTCGGAGAAGCTCGCACGAGACAACTGCAGCGTCCTACTCGGTCAGAAGAACGTCTCCTACATGCACAAAAATTACAAAGGAAAAAATACAAAAAAAGAGGGCCAAACAAGCAATGACAAAGTCAATAAATACAGGGGGAAAAAAATGGAACAAGGACACACCCCCAACTCCACCTATATAAAGGCCACAAATCCCTACCATGATCCTTTGCAAATTCCACTGACCTGCCAGCACAGAACACCATCAGACAGCAACCACAGACACACTCACAGCTCATCCATCACACAAGCCACACACCATTAGCACCTCAACAAATAGCACCCTCACACATACCCAGCAAAACCTACACTCACCCACCCTCACTTGCACACACACACACACATCAATCACCATCACCACCCATCACCATGCCCCCAAAGAAGAATGATACGTTCCTAGATAGTGAATTGGAAGTCCTGGTAGACGAGATCCTCAGGGTAGAGCCACAGTTGTTTGGCACATTGGTCCAACAGACCCCCATGGCGCAGAAAACCAAGATGTGGGAGAGGATCGTCGACAGGGTCAACGCACAATCACCATGTTTGCGCACAAAGGAAGACATCCAGAACAGGTGGTATGATGTGCGCAGGAGGGTCAGGGACCTACTGAAGAAGGATTACATCCTGAGCCAGCAC